>JAULCA010073539.1:0-16914 GCA_032360845.1 Crassadoma gigantea
TTTATCACTAACACAAAATTAAAACTTTATTACTCTGTGAAATATTGCAGTTTTTAATGCATAGACGATTGAATAAATCGATTTAAACCAGAAAGGGTATTGAGAAAAGTGTTACTCAAAACATACATAACCATGAGATTAATAGAATTTATCATTAGCAATGGTGTTGGATAGAGAAATCGCACACTCGAGAGGCATATATTTGTCGTCAAAGGCGAGGTTTACCGAGTCTTATATGATAAATCAATGTTCCAGAGTGTTATATTTCCCCGTCGTAAACAATAATAAGTGATTCATTATTTTTCTTACACCTAGCAATATCAACTCTAAAAATAATATTTACGAAGTATTTTCTTAATGTCCGTACTGCGAGAACTTGAAATATGACGTCACAATCACATTATTATCTGAAATTCGCGTTACCTATCATATCACGGTACTAATGTTTCAAGCGTTAAAATTGAAATTTCCCAACAACATTCACATGTCGATTTTTTTGTGGTTATTACTTATGTATGGAAGATTTAAAAAATGCATAAACCGTTTCTGTTGCAATTAGTTTGAGGTTCGGCTATTATTTGTCATAGGGTGACTAGACTATAAATATGTGCTCTATCACAATACATACTCAATTGAAAGAAAAACCAACACTGAACCCCATCTTTTTCCTCATCTCTAATAGATGAGAATTGAAGATCAACTAAAATGCAGCACGTGGTTTATCTTTCTTTTTTTTTTATATTTAATTGTTGCTTTTTGCCATGTTTCTATATCCGAACAATAGTATTTCGTTGTCAGAATGGCAGATTGTGACAATCTTTGTCAGTGAAATAGTCTAACAGTGACACATTGGCAACAGATTGTCTTGATTTCACCTAAGCTGTGACGAAGATTTTTTTTCTGAACTCTGGTCTTGTATATCATCATATTCTTCTTTTTTGTAACATACCCCCTTTTAAAGTCCATTCTAAAGCATGACATACACGAGTAAGTGTGCATTCGTTCCTTGAATTTCCTTTTTTTATTGTAGTAATTACCTCTGGATTGCTAAATTGAATTAGGACTTTGTACATGTAACTAGATAAGTACTAAATAAAGGACTAACGACAGAAATCATAATACGATTTAATTCCAAATAGTTGTCAAAAATATTTTTTTTTTTTTTTTTATTTTCATTTCAGAAATACAAATACAACAAAAGAGATCTCTGTCAGACTTTGAAAGCCTTGCTACAGGCACCAAAGGGAGCGTGTATCACATAGACCATAGAGAAGTTACCACAGACGCTGGTAATTTGCACTCGAAAAAGAAATTTTTAATCATCACTTGTTTACCAAACAAACTTACCATATACACATCTATTCATATTATTGTGGATACGGGCTTGGACAATCATGTCTATAACTTAAGGTTTGTTTAAGGATAACTGTTATTGTCAGTGGTGTTTATGTTTTTTTACCGGTAGCATAATAGGAAGTTAACCATATAAAGAGAATTGTCTACTGATATATTTGGAACCAAAAAGCGTAAATGAATTAATATTTTCCTTTGATACAACCGGGTTATGGAAAACGTTTTAAAGGAGTTATTCAAGGCCATTATTACACAATATCTTTTTGTTTTGTATTGAAAGCATCGGATTTACTAAAAGGTAATGATGAGGCAATTGCGAAGAACTTAATCAAATTGAGGAAAACTACAAGGCAACAAGTATCTTTTGGATTGGTCATGGACATCTCAAAATCTATGGCTGATGATATCAGGTCTGTGAAGTCCGCGTTAATCAAGAAGGTGTCGTCAGTTATAGGGACTGTCAACGAACCAACCAACTATGTATTGTCGACTTTCAGCGATCCTGGTGGGGTTTTTTTTCATTCTAAGATTATACAAACTTAACATATACAAGTTAACCTTGACATTTTATCAGCCTCGGTTTCAAACATGCATTTTTTACTGATTCGCAAATACATTAAATTTGATACGATAAATTGTTAATTTCATTTATATTTTTTGTTTTTGCGTTTATGCATATCGTATACCGCGGTAAAAATGCTGCAGTCATTTGTTATGAAATCAATTAGAATTGAAGCAATAACCTGTAATACGTTAACAGGTTAATAAAATAACAAGACAAGATGGGCAATATTACTCATATTTAGATGTCATTTTATGTGTATATGTTCATAGTGTTATGCTCCAGATTAGTGCTATGCATGTCAAGAGACTAAATTCCAAGGGAGAGAACAACACCCCAGGGGTTATCGTTATAGCAAATTTGTGTTGGTTTCTTTATGGCGCTCAGACATGTATACAGTTAGATAAGTTGAATATCAACTATTTATAGATATGACCAAAGGAACATGAATAACTCTGCGTTATTAGTCGTCTATAAATCACGACTCGGGGCCTTATTGGATAAATAGAATTAGGTTTGTAAAACCAGGTAACCATTAAAGCCCATGCTAACGGCGGATCCTAAGTTGCAGTAAAAGTTGACTTTTGACTTTACTATTTATTTAAGAAAACTTTATAACGTAGTAAAGTTTCAGTTTGTAGTAATCTATCCATGGTTTTTCATTGTCAAGTATCAGGACACTTGTTCTTTTAGTATGGAAGAAATTCTTTAGATTGAATTAACCTCATGAAAGGTAGTTTTAACTTGATACATTTTTTTCCATAACACTTTTCAGCAAACCTTACCAAAGTTGTCACTACAACAGATGGAGTTGAGATGATACGGATGGTAGATCAACTGACTGCGGTTGGGGGAGGAGACTGTCCTGACTATGTCATGTCTGGAATACTAGCTGGTCTGTTATCATTGAAAGTCTAAATGTTTAATTTGTTTGTTGTCTATAAACAAAAACAGATATTTCTATAAATCAGAGCAACATTGAGACCAGCAAGGCAATGTTTTGTAACGCAAAGCGAATTTTTCCCCAACGGTAACGATTTTGTCATATGAATTAAATGCTACCGTCCAGCTTCAATAATAATAATGAACTCATATCCCTATGATAATTACTTTGCATCAAAAAAAAGTCACTGAATCTGCCTTATATGTATGTACCAGACCTATATTTATAACTAAAACATGCAGTTAATTTAGCGATGGGTCAAGTGGAACACCGCTCAATCACTGTTTAGTATTTAGGTACAGGTTACAGTTGTGTATGAATGGTGCAAGCATAGACTATAAACTAATGCAAACCAAAAAATGTTAACACCGCGGTCAGTTTAAAGAGCAATAGCGCAAAAAAAATCAGCATAGAAAGAATTCCTACATTTATATCATGTTAAAATCAATTTGCATCGTAAAATTCATCCAATTTGAGTCCATACGAAATTGTAGGCCTGTTGACTACCATGGTTGCCAAGGTGAAACAGACAAAAACTCCCAAATCTGCAGGGTAACGCATATCAGTTGCTTCTTACGATACACAGATGTAAAGCAGATTTATATACCCTAATACGGTTAGAATTATGTTGTTTTAATTTAAATTTATTATTTTACTGCTTAATGTTTTCCAGCTGTAAAGGCGTGTTATCCATACTCAGTTATCTACGTTGCCACGGATGCCGATGCCAAAGATGGAAATATGACCGATATTGTTATACGAGAGGCGAATGCCAAACATATCAAAATAGAGTTCCTTCTGACTGGAACTTGTAGTAGTTCAGATCAACGTCGCAGAGGTAAATAAAATTATCCATTATATAAAATATCAATATTACTCTTAAAAGGCTATTAGTAGACGAACTCCCTGTTTAATATTTTTTTTTACATTGATTCAGATTAAACCTGACCCCTTCCTCATTAGCTGCATGTTATATATTTTTGTTGCATATTTATTCTGTTCGATGAGGATCCCTATATACTCATTATTGTCCTGTTGGAAGAATAATGTGACCGGTTGGAGATTTTGTTTGGTGTGGTTTTAGTTTGTTTAACATACTTTTAACAGCTAAGGTCATTTAAAGACGGCCTCTCCTGCGTGCAAGATGCATGCATGTAGTGTATGCGTGTGTGTTTTGGAAGGCTGCGATATGTTCATGTACTGTCTCCTTGTGAAAGCGTGGAACTGATGCCGACTTTCTAGTGCTACCTCACTGAAACATACTGCCGAAGACAGCCAGCAGGACATTCCACCCGGTCACATTATACTGACAACGGGCGAACCAGTCGTCCCACTCCAAAATTGCTGAGCGTTGAGCAGGAGTTGACTCGGCCAGGGAACAGAACCCAAAGCCTTCTTCACAGGGCGAACGGATTTTGTGCCAGTTTTTGACAAACTGTATTAGCGAGACGCCTTTGAATATGTCATCGACTAGATCTCTTTTTGAGTTGAGATATTGCGACGAGTTTACACTCCTTAACTTAAATTATTTTTAAATGGGATAGTTCTTCATTTCCTAGTGAATAAATATCTTGATTGCTGAATTGACCTAGAATGATAATTGTCTATTGATAGGTATAGAATATGGATTCAATAAATAATATGTCAGATTTCTACTCTTTTCTTCTTTAATATTAGAAATACAGCTGCGATATAAAAGGGATCTCTCAACCTTTGAAAGCCTTGCTGCAGGCACCGGAGGGAGTGTGTATCATATAGCCCATAGTGAGGTTACCACAGTTCTTGATCACGTCCTCGAAGTAAGTTTTTTGAGGATATGTTAGAATGATCAAAGACGGATATTAGTATTCAGATGTTGATATTTTTTTTATTATCTTTTTTTTAATCAGAAAAGGTAGAAGGAACAAAAACATCAGTGATGTCACTCTACGCACTCGTCTTTGCTTTTGTTAGAATGTGAAACTAACATTTAATAGACATGTTTTTTACAGGATGTATGTTTACTCAATGCTTATCACTTTAAGTATGGTTTGTTTCAACCTAACGAGTCGACAGACCTCGAAGCATTGCTGTTTCTTATTCGCTTACATATACCTCGCATTAATTTGTTCACGAAACATATCCGTTTCAAATTAGGGAAATGTTATCCAAAAGAATACTTGTGTACGTTTTGTGATTATAAGTTGACCAAAGGATATTTATTTCTGCGTTAAATTTTCTTGTGTTTAAATCTTGTTAAGCTGCATGTACAGGATCGGATCTGAGTGTGAGGGAAGGGGTGGTAAGTGTCGAAGGTTGATTTTAGGAAGGGCGTGTGAATTGTACCTGCTGCTCCCATTGCATGATCGTAAGAGGCGACAAAATTTGGGTTCCAACCTTTTCTCTTCTTTCTAAAAAAATGTTTTCTTCCTTATGTCTCCCTTGACACTGCCTCACTTTAGGCCTCTAGTTTAGCGTTTGCTTCTGTGATGAAGACTGTAAAAATGGTAGTTTCTACTCCTGCTTAACGCTCGGCAAATAAGGAGTTGGACGACTGGTTCGCCCGTTGTCAGTATAATGTGACCGGGTAGGGTGTTCTGCTGGGTGTCTTCGGCAGTGTATGTCATCGAGGTAGTACTATAAAGTCGGTATGAGTTCCTTCCGCTTTATCACATTGAGACAAGCACGAACATACCACAGCCTCCCAAAACACACACATACACTACACGCATGCATCTTGCACACAGGGAAGGCCGTCATTAAATGACAATAGCTGATGATAGTACTTTATACTATTGATGATTAGGTTAAGCATATTAGCAGCAAAGGTCGTTTAGGGATTTGCGTGTGTAATGAATGTGTATATGCTGACGGCTTCATGTTGATGAATTGGTCTTTGTTTGAAAGCACATATTTTTGATGCCGCCTTCATGGGAAGCAGCAGTTAAATAGGTCTCATGAAAAAGACATCGCTTTTTAAAGTATTAAGGGTTGGAAATAAAAACCATGTACAGTAATCCCTCCGTGTTGAATAAAACCTCTTTTTAAACGTAATACCAATCTTAATTTTCAGAAAGATTTTCCATCTTCTGGAGCAATTATCGACTACTTTGTCCAGGCAACATCAGACAACAACATGATGGATATCACAGTAGACAGTGAGGCAGCCGTCCTCGTCATCACAATAACAGGACCAGACAGCCTATCGCAAGCGTCTTTGTCAGATCCTAATGGTGAACGCTCTATCATGTTTTATAATTATTTAAAAGCATTCATTGTGTTTCTTTCTATAATTCTAACATTTGGTACATACAACTTCTTTTAAAGGTGTTATTATGTTTAAAGGTGTTAGTGTGCTTGGATTGTATGTTGTAGTTTTTACCGGCTTGTGAAAGCAATGGTCTGATAACGATTTTATAGTTCTATCTGAATGAAATGCCAGGGAATAGCAACTACATTTGTCAAGGACTTTGGTATGTCCCGGCCTAGGGACGCGCACCATAGAATATGTGTTTTGCCAACTGCGTTTATACTACCGTACGCGCCTCTAAAACGAAGATCAATCCTTTAAGAAATGCAAAAGCAGCCCTTGAATATAAAAGTTATTACCGAAATCATATAACAATATAAAATATTTCTTAACAAAAACATGCTTAACAGCCATTCATCAAGGAAGGGGTCATTAGGACCAAATAAACGGTCGACAAAAAAGGTTGAAAGAAACAAAAAAAAGTTTTTTTCAAAAATGCCAGTTTGATCATTTGAACTGGCTCTTTTTACTTAGATACATAGTTCGGCACAGACCAACATTTTTCAGGTAGTCCAGATTTGTGGAAATGTAAACATTTGTTGTCGAAGCATAATATGTATTTTCATGTTAGCTTACGGGTATATTTAAGCACATTTTTAAACACATGCGCAACATAGCAATCCACATAAGTCAGTTAAACATATGAAGTTACATGTAGACATAGTAATGTAAGTAAACAGTAGTACATGTACCCTGTCGGACATTAATGATAGTTGTTGCTGTTTTCAGTCCTAACTCTTATCTTTAGGTATCGCCAAAAACGCCGACAATGCACTTATTATTGTCTGGTGCGCATTATTGATCATCACCTTTTTAAATAACAATCCGTCACATATACTCGTTTCACGTGCTCGACATGTCAATATATATACTAGTAATTTAAAAGTGTAACAGTATTATAAAGTTGGCATCAGTTCCGCGCTATCACGAGGAGACAAGCACGAACATATCGCAGCCTCCCAAAACACACACGCATGCATCTTGCACGCAGGGGAGGCCGTCCTTAATGACATTAGCTGTTAATAGGACGTTAAACAAAATACAACCAAAACCAAAATGACTAGCCACTCTCCATGTATTTGTGTAGACCTTGTAAAGATATCATGAATTGCCGTAGGCAGCAATGTTTTTTAAAATTAAATTACAAAAAAGTATCTGCTTGCCGGTTATGTCTCGGCATGCACGTTAAACTGATGGATGAATTGTTCGTTCATAGAGTCCCATTCAATAAGTCATGATGGTTCAAACGTGTAATGCTGCGTTGAAATGTTGCCGTTACTTTATCAAACCTTAAACATAGAAACTATACAGAGTTAATGTTGTTTTGCAAAATATTCCACTTCTATGACCTGCTAGACTTATAATTTATACATTATACTTTTGCTTAATGATAATGAATGCCTTACCCTTTGCTCTGGTTCGTTTGTACGTTTGGTGTGAGGGGATCGGTATCGTAGGATCAATAACATTTTTTCTGTTCTTTCAGGGTAGTTATTGATCTTTTTAGTGCTTGTTTGCCATATATGTGTCATTTTGTCGTTTTTATATTTCGTTTTCCATATATCCCTATTTGTCTTTTGAAACGTATCTAAGAAATTGCTTAATGTTTTAGGCTGTAATACTTTTTTTACTTCTTCGTTCCTACCTTAGGGACAGTGCAAGCATTCCCGACGACGCTCGCTTCACAATACTACTCAAGTCACATGATTACCATGTCAATTCAGGTACGAGAAGAAATCAGGCTTGTACACATTCCCCAACGTTTGGTTTGTAAACAACACATACAGTTTGTTCCTGCAATTTGTTTATATATGAAATACGTCAAACATAATACTTAACACCACTTTATTTTCTTACCTTTGCGCTAAGCGCGGGTCATCATTCCGGTATAAGACTTTTTTGTGAATAGTATTATTATAATAATAGTTTTCTCTCATTTATTTGATTTACTATCAAGAGAATATATATATTGTAAATTACATGCCAAATACTTTTAGCTCTTGAATTATCAAGATACGTTTTACATCAAATTTGACTTTTGTAATCCTTTTATATTACATTCGGTCAACTTTTGGCTTCATTGCAAAATACAATGGATACCATAAAAAGGAGGGTTAACAAATGGTTTAAAAGTAAGACATAATACACTTGTATACACATTGCCTATGCGTTTATTTGTATCACATACTGTATAACACGAAATGTTCGTGGGTACTTTCCTTCGTGGGCTAACGCTATTTAGATCGTTTCGTGGTTCAAAAGTTCATTGATATTCAATCAATCAAATTTGTTGTATTTACTTTCATAGATCACAAGCAACCACTAAAACCACGATGTTGTTTTTGTAATATATACATTTAATAATTTAACAAAACCACAAATGTTAATCCACCAGTAAAACATTCATGTTACATAGTATTCATATTTATATGGTTTGACTGCTTTATTTCTAGAGACCTTCTCCTGGAATTTGGAAACTGACCCGACGAACGACCAGTTCATGGAAGGTTAATGTTACCGCCTCCACTTACATGGATATTGACAGCCAACTGAAAGAAACAGATGAATATGGAATATCTTATGTGGTGGATCGTAACCCTATTATGGGTAATTTATACTTTTTCATTAAATTGTAACTGGTTTTTCTAACATTTTAGGTCACCTGAGACGAAGTCTCAAGTGACCTATTCTAATCACCTTTTATCCGTCGTCGTGCGTCCGTAAACTTTTTTTTTCTAAACAACTTTATTCTTCCTAATGTCTCCCTTGACAATAATCTTTATAGATCCTTCCATCTATACAGATTATTTGATTCTACCAAATTATTTTTGAAATTTTAACCAATTTGACCCCTTTTTGCCCCGCCCCTCAGGCCCCTAAGGGCCGGGGACAATATAATTCAAAAATTTGGTTGAGCTTTGTCCATGGAAGGTTTCTGCCAAATTTCATAAAAATTGGTTCTGGGGTTTCTGAGGAGAATTCGAAAATGTAAATTGTTTTCGGTTTGGTTTGGTTTGGTTTTATTTTGTTTAACGTCCTATCAACAGCTAAGGTCATTTAAGGACGGCCTCCCCTGTGTGCAAGGTGCATGCATAAAGTGTATATGTATGTTTTTGGAGGCTGCGATATATTCGTGTACTGTCTCCTTGTGATAACGCAGAAATGATGCCGACTTTATAGTAACCTCACTGAAACATACTGCCAAAGACAGCCAGCAGGACATTCCACCTGGTCACATTATACTGACAACGGGTGAACCAATCATCCCACTCCTAATTTGCTGAGCGTTAAGCAGGAGTAGAAACTACCATTTTTATAGACTTTGGTATGTCTAGGCCAGGGGACAGAACCCAATGCCTTCCTCACAGGGGCAAACGCTCAATTTATGGCCAAAACTGAGGCATTGTCAAGGGAGACATTAGGGAGAAGAACGTTGTTTAGAAAGCTCCTTAGCTGTTGTTTGACTTTTTTGTTGTTTAACATTAAACACAACCATATCATAGATGGATGTGCATGACGAAATGATAATATTTATCTTTTGGCAAGTTATGTTATAGTTACTTTAATATAATTGCAACGGGTTCTAATGTTCACATATCACAGGTAAAAACTACACCTTGGAAGTCCTTGCCTATAATCTGAACTCGACGTCGACGTCCTTCTCTCTGCATCTTTTAGAGGAACAGGGAACCGACGTATTTAGCCGGCCCGTGCATATCATATTTGGTTCCTCGAAAATAACTGGATACGTACCTATTACGATTCCACCGAAGGTAAGTGAGCAGAAACAGCCGAGTGGTCAGATAAATCATACCGGAAGTAATTTACCTATAAATGATTTAACTCGTTTATCACCCCACCTGTTTAACTGCTATATGTCTAAAGCCCTCACCTGTTGTGTTTGTTTGTTTTAGGGTTTAACGTCCTTCAATAGTTGAGGCCACGTAACGGTTGCATTTTATTTTGTTTATCTTCCAATTATCGTCATCTAAGGACGTGCCGCCATGTTTGTTTTTGTATTTGTGATGGAGACAAGGTATGTCGATGTACGGGCGTAAGTGGCGATATCGTCTAAAACACATTATCGGAAAGCAGGAAAAACAATCCATAGGTCTCAAATTTTGCAATAGGGGCAACTGAACGAGTTTCTTCAGTGCCCCCTAAAGCTGAGTTCCCGATAGCACATTTGGTCCTATATCAGTTGCCTTTTATGATATCATGCATTAGAGTGCACAAGGACTATTCTTTTTCTCGAACCAGATGTTCATAAACTCTGCTTATAGTTAGTTTTTCTAACAAACGCAATCTAATTAAATTCCTGGTGGTTAGAGATCGACCCGTCTTGTTCCAATGAACATGTACATGAAAAAAAAATGAAATGATCACGACTTGTTTTAGATAAACTGTCTCTGTTTCAGAATTTCTACGTGCAGCTTAGCGGTATCGATCAAAATGGATTTAAATTCAAAAGAATGTCTAGAAAATTGACAACACCTGTGGGCGTGGACTTATTCGTACAACCAATATTCAGTGAGAATGTTATATATATATTTTTTAAACTTCATTAATATAATTGGGGAGTTATCATTTCCCTTATGGCCGCCATCACCCTTGCTATTTATGGAACACTTTTAAAATATTACAAACTCTTCGCGATGGGCAACCCCAAAACAGAGAGATTATTCAGTTATCAAGCACAAGACTTGACGATCCCTTTTCTACAAGTATACTTTTCACAGGGAGACAAACACGAACATATCGCAGACTCCCAAAACACACACGCATACACTATACGCATGCATCTTGCACACAGGGGAGGCCGTCCTTAAATGACCTTAGCTGTTAATAGAACGTTAAACAAAATCAAACCAAACCAAACCAAACTTTTCCGAAATAATTCCTATGGATAATATTTATTAGATATATAAAAATACTAAAATAAATATAATATATCCAAGCGATGAATAATAATGAGTATAATGATAATTCGAGGTTCTTATCACAACCTAGCTCTAGGTCGTCTTAAAGTGGTTCATACATAATTATCTGTGATCATTTCTTATTTCACCGAAGAGCAATAAATATGCGTTGCCATTTTTGCACTCACAGCTTAAACAAATCTAGCACTGCCTAACCTCGTTCTCATTTACAGCTTAGTAGACCGTAACAAGCAGACTAAAGTAACTCGTTCAATTACAACACAGCGCAACCCTTCTGTCACAAGCCGTGCATCCTTCCACTAGACTGGCGTGCTCTAATATAGACCTCAGAGATTACATCATTCCCTTGATTATTTTACCTATATTATCATTATATTTTCATCTGTATGCATCGGTAGACAGTGTCTGATAGTGGAATGCTATTTAAATATATATAATTCAAAACGAAACATTCTCTACAACGAGTCTTTAGTACTTTCATCTCTGCTAGGAGATTTTCAGACTAATAATAACGATTTGAAGAATCTCCTAGTAAAACTGAAATTGCAAAAGACTAGTTGAGAAGTTTCTTGTTTTGTTTTTATCATTTCTTCGTCCGTAACGATCATTTTTCTACTTTAATTATATATAATATCAGAAAAGCATCCAAAGTCCTTGTGATGTTTCAATATAAGAACAATTAAAAGATAAGACTTCCCCTGATAAGGAGAAAGTGTTAGGAAATTTAAAGAAAGTATTTTCTGATATGTATTCTATTAAATTAGCTTATGTCATAGCGCGGCGTCCGTCGTCCGTCACCATTTAATTCAAATCGCTACTTGTCATAAAGTACTTAATGGAGTTTGACCAAATTTGTTCAGAAACATTCTTGGGGGGAAGGGGAACAGATTTTGCATAAATTGTGCCTCTGAACCCTCAGAGGCCAGACAGGCGGGGCCCATTAGGGAAATCGAGGTAAGTCCTTTGAATCACCACTAGTCATAAAGTACTGATTAATTTTAACAAAATTTAGCCAGAAAATCCTTTGGGGAAGGAAAGCATATTTTGCATTAATTGTGCCACTGACCCCCCAGGGGCCAGAGGGACGGGTCCAATAGGGCAATAGAGGGAAGTCCTTTAAATCGCTTCTTGTCATAAAGTACTGAATGGATTTTAATCAAATTTAGCCAGAAACATCCTTTGGGGAAGGAGAACAGATTTTGCATAAATGGTGACTCTGACCCCCCAGGGGCCGAATAGGGGAAATATAGGCAATTCATTTTAATCGCTACTTGTCATTAAGTACTGAATGGATTTTAACCAAATTTGGTCAGAAACATCCTTTGGGGAAGGGAAACAGACTTTGCATACATTTTGCCTCTGACCCCCCAGGTGCCAGAGGGGATTGGCCCAATAGGGGATTAGAGGTAAGTCCTTTAAATCGCGACTTGTCATAAAGTACTGAATGGATTTTAACCAAATTTAGCCAGAAACATCCTTTGGGGAAGGAGAACAGATTTTGCATAAATGATGCCTTTGACCCCCCAGGGGCCAGAGAAGCGGGGCCAAATAGAGGAACTATAGGCAATTCCTTTGAATCGCTACTAGTCATTAAGTGCTGAATGGATTTTAACCAAATTTGTTCAGAAACATCCTTTTGGGAAAGGGGGACATTTTTCGTATAAATGGTGCCTCTGACCCCCAAGGCGCCAGAGGGTCGGGGCCAAAAAGGGGAATGAAGGTTAGCCCTTTAAATTGCTTTTAGTCATAAAGTAATGAATGGATTTTAACCAATTTTTTGCCAGCAGCTTCTTAAGGGGAAGGGAAACAGATTTCGCATAAAAGGTGACTCCGACCTCTCAGGGACCAGAGGGGATGGGCCCAATATGGAAATATATGCAATTTCTTTCAATTCCTAATAGTAATAAAGCGCAGATTGGATTTTAACCAAATTTAGTCAGAAAGGAGGGGCCCAATAGGGGAAACATAGCAAATTCTTTAAATTCTTCTTCTGCTGTAGGAATTAAAGGATTCGTTCCATATTTGGTCTGAAGCATCCCTGGTTGAATGGAAACCAATTTTGTATAAGCCGTAGGTCTGGCCCCCAAGGGGCCTTAGGGGCGGGGCCAAATAGGAGAAACAGCAAATTCTTTAAAATCCTTCTTCTCCGTAGGAATGAAAGGATTTGTTTCATATTTGGTCTGAAGCATCCCTGGGTGAACGGCAACTAATTTTGTATAAACTGTTGTTGGCACCACCCAGAGGCCTGAGCGGCGAGGCCCAATAAGGGAAACAGCAAATTCTTTAAATCATTCTGCTGCTGTAGGAATTAAAGGATTCGTTCCATATTATGTCTTAAGCATCTACGGGTGAATGGAAACCAATTTTGTATAAACTGTGGGTATGGCATGCCAGGAGCCTGTGGGGCGGGGCCCATTAGGGGAAACAAAGCAAATTCTTTAAAATCCGTCTTCTTCAGTAGGAATGAAAGGATTTGTTTCATATTTGGTGTGGAGCATCCTTGGATGAAGGGGACCCAATTTTATATTAATAGTGTGTCTGGCCCCACTCTTGGAGACGTAATCCCTGTGTCATAACTTAAAGACGATTGAGATCCCCAACCCAAAACTATGTATACAATCACTGGGCATAAAGAAACGAATGCAGTCATGATATTAGCGCTGACCCTGGGTACGGACCAAACCCCTAGTGGCCTCGTTTGTGAGTCACAGCTTGGAAACTGTTGACACTCCCTATACAATAGCCATACATGAAATTGCTGAGCATGAAAAATCTAATACAGATTGATACAAGGATTGGCATAGGGGTCAGGCCTATTCCTTTGAATATCATTCGGAGAATATTTTGCCATAATTGCTTCGATATACAGGTGAGCTATACAGGCCAGCTGGGCCTCTTGTCTATATCGCTTATAGGGAACTTTGATAATGTATTTGTACTGCTTATAGGGAACTTTGACGTTGGGATAGCACAAAACATTACGTATACTCTGAGTAATTTGGGCGCCACCACACAGACCTATACCGTCAGTATCGACGACGACAAAAGCAGACTTTTGCGTCCAACATCCCGACAGCACACATTGCTTGCCGGAAATTCTACAGTTGGACGTTTCCAGATGTTGAGTTCCGTTGAACTGGAATATGTGTAAGTATTATAAAAAATATAAATTATAATAAAAAGGTTACGAAATGATTTTGGTTTTCCTTAAGATAGCTGTTTTATATATATCCAGATTTTTTGTTCCTTTTCTTCTATTATATGCTCTTGACCTACAAATAGTGTGTTTCTTGCAATCATTCGCTTCATTTCTGAGGATTTAGTTTATATTCATTTTAGAGGTAGATTTTTAACAGAAATTCGAAATAATACACTTTTCCATTCCATAAAGTTAACGTTTCCGTCCGTTGCCAGGCTTGATCCTAGAAGTATTATTAAAGATGTTTAAGTTAAATAGGTCGAAAAAGAGGCAATCTTACATTTTTCTTTTCATGGCTGCCCACAATATGTCATCAAATATATATGGAGATTAATTAAATTTTAAAGATTTCGAATTGAAAATACATTAACAATGTAAGAACGCAGGGGTAAAACTTCAATTTACCATTATGATATCAACGTATTTATATTACTGCACATATGTTTGGTTTGGTTTTATTTTGTTGAACGTCATATTAACAGCTAAGGTTATTTAAGGACGGCCTCCCCTGCGTGGAAGGTGCATGCGTGTAGTGAATGCTTGTCTGTTTTGGGAGGCGGATATAAGTTTGTGTACTGTCTCCCTGTGATAGCGCGGAACTGTAACAAATATTGTAATGAAAATACCTTTGACTTGTAGAACATACACTGTGAGTGTGAAACTGTCTGGCACTACAAATACCCTCCAATCTTCAACATCTACAGCCATGGTATGTCCCGTGTGTATTGAAATCATATAAATATAATCCAATTCACTGATTGAAACCCAACAATGAACGATGACACGGTTCATAAAATATTAAAAAAACCTGATGAAAGTACGAACAAAGGAAGGATTTACTAAAATACTCTTAAGAAAACAAGAGGGAAATATGACGTGACCCAGAGATCATACAATTTTTTTAGTCTAAAATTGACTTTGCCAATCACAAATAGGGTAATTAAAAATGACTTTATTCGGGATAGGCTAAGCAAAAACTTTAAAATGTAAAATATTCTTCTGATCCTCGGACCAGATGATCCAGAGTAGACCATCTGAAGTGCTTGAATGTATCAGAGTACAATATAAAGCGTTATCAAGCAATATATTCTATTCCGTTGAATTATGTTTATTTTTTCCGAAATACCTTCAAATATGCTTGCGTTTCGAAAAACAGTAAACATAAAAGTAACATAAATGAAGATGAAGTTAAAGTTGTCTTTTTAAAATAGATACATGTAAAGCTGGTGTTTCAATAATAGAGGAGAGTAATTTCATTGTTCTTATTATTTAAGGATTAACTTTCTATTACTAAACCACCGCAACGAAGTAAGGGGGAAAAACTGAAGTCACTATGTCTGTCTGTCGTCCAAAGTAACTTCTCTGGAAAACTTCTCCTTAACTAACATGTGAATGTCATTGAAACATTGCATAATTGATCTGTATCTTGTGTGTTTGTGCACCTGCGTCTAAATTTAGGATTTCGACCCTTTCTGATGAAGTTTTGCCCCTTTGTGCGAAATATTTGTTCCTCAACTAACAGGTTGATTTCAGTGAAACTTTGCACGAATGATCGATATCTCATTTTGTTGTGCATCGGTATTTTAATTTTGGATTTCGACCAGTTTTGATGGAGTTATGCCCCTTTGTACGAACTACTTGGCCGCGCAACTTCTCCTAACTTACAGGTGGATTGCATTAGTGATGTGTACCTTATGTAGTTGTGCACCAGTATTTTAGTTTGGTATTTCGACCCGTTTTGATGGAGTTATGCCTCTTTGTGTTAAACGCTTGTTAATCATGGAAGACTGTATTGCAATGAAATGCTTTGCCATAAGAAGATACAGCAGAGGTGGGATTAGTTAGTTAAGGTAATCGGGTGACAACTTCAATGAACTCTGATACATGAATAGCCGATTAGATTAACTGTATGTTCGCACTTAAACATGAAATCATAACTGATTGGCAAATATTCTTGCTTCAAAGTTGCTATATGCGACTATTTTTTCTTCACAGTTATAAAGTTGCGTAACCCAATGCACTCACACAATATTTCCCTCACACTCGTAAAATGTGATAATAAAGTCACACCGCTTTCATTCCATTACCGGTTTATCTCAACACTTATATTTAGTACCTTAAGATGGCCCGTTTAATTCCGTTTGACACCAACGGCTCGCAGTTTTGGAAATTTCCTGTGCTTTTGTCGACTCAACGACAACGGTAACTGAGCAAAGTGATCACAACCACACGAAGTAACTTAATAATTTTGATTTTAACTTTAATCATAACAAAACCCAGTATTTTGTGCTGTGATCTAAATTGAAGAATAAAGGCCTGCATATGACATGTAGGTCATGTACATTTATCGAGTTAAGTTTAACATATTATGGTAAAATTGCTGTAAATCGATTGTTATTGCCAAAATAGAATTTACTGTCGTATTTCTGGGTATTGTTTACACTATGTCATCAAAGTCAACGTATGTAAATGAACACAAACACGTAGAAAAAGCACAACATTCAGGCGTCTGATAAGTCAATGCAGGAATCATCGGGCGCTATAAAAAATCTGACGTCATCGGAAAGTATAAATTTCAACAATGTATGCATACATTCATGTATCTTTTGCATGAATATACTAATTAGC
>JAULCA010073761.1:0-13736 GCA_032360845.1 Crassadoma gigantea
TGCAAATGTGATATTTTACAATATTCAAGTAGTATTGGGTACATAACTGAGTGGTATGGGGTAGTATTGGGTAGTATTGGGTATTTAGACGCACCGCCCTGTACCTTAATATGCCCAATTGGAATATTACATCCCAGCCGCCTTGGTGAAAAGCACTATCCACTGCGCCACCCAACCATCCTTAATTTGTGCACGTGTTTGCCTTTGGTTTATCTGGATTTAATTTAACTCATTCATTATTGAAATTTCATAATGCACTATTCAAACCTTTGAATAAGAAATGTCCAAATGTGTCTTCATGGTGGAAAGATCATGAGTTAACTATAATGCATTGTAATAGTTTTCAAAACTGCATTCTGTTATCAAGTTCCTGGTTTTTTGTATAAAGATATTCTACTCTAAACAGAGGTTGTTAACCAGTGAAGCTGTACCTGTACAGGGCACACCAAGGAAGTTAACTACTATACATAAATGATGTATCTACTTCCTTTGTGCAGTTCAAAATATTTAGCACACAAATCATTGGTGTCAGAACCTAGAGGATGATAAATTAAATTAGTATTATAATTTACAAGTTACAGATTACCAATGTAGTAGATAAAGGGATATGAGAGGGAGAAATAGACAGAGGAGCTTCTAGATGAGTTCATGCTTCCAGTATACATCAATGATGAAAGATGAACAGTTTTCTTCAATTTACTCAAAGTACATATAATGTACAGAGAAATTGGTATTTTGAAAAGTGATAATGAAATTAATCAAAATGCGTATAAAAATTTGCTTTAATAATTTATTTTTAAAAAAAATCCTACCAGAAGACACAACATATATATGCATGTACATGTTATACTGTAACAGTACGAAAATTAAATGATTAATTTTGACACGATATTTTTTGTTGAGCGTTAACACCGGGCCCCACAGAATTTCCCAATGGGGTCATTATAATACCCCATTGGGAGATTCAGGGGTTAGCAGGTATGCAAGTTCACTAACACATGTACAATACCACTACATTTGACTGTAATCTGTCATATATAGAACCCCAGTGAATATCACTGTATGAACCAACAGGTCATGTTTTCTAATGCTTATCAGGATTAATATTAGACAGTAGACACATACTTTTTACTTACACTTGTCCTTTGTCAATGTAACTAGTTCAAGATTTCCTGATAAGAAAACATTGCGATGTAAAGAACCAACAACAGTTATTGAGTGTTTGTGACTTAAATAACTACTGCCATAAAAATATGGTGAAGTTTTAGGAAAATTTTCATGCAACATATCTTATTTTAAGCAGTTCTCTACATTGTGAAATGAAATATTCTTATTTTATATAATTTTTTTTTTCACAAGTCCAAAGGCCCAATTACTGTAGGTTAGCTATTGGTGATTCACTAGTCCTGAAATCTACCAGTCTAGGACTAGTGAACTAGTGTCAGTGTCAACCCTAGTCCCCTAAAACTGATTATAATCCAAGGCTCAAAAATTCTGATCAGTCACCTGTTATAACAAGCAACGGTTTAGAATTTTTGAGTCTGCGATTATGGTCAGTTTTAGCGGACTATATCAATCCCTGCTTATGACATTTAGTCACTGCAGGGGCATGTTTCTTATTATAAAAAGAATGGAAAAAATTATGGTGATATATATACAAGTGTGGTAAAAAAACTTCCAACTATAAATGCATCTCATCATTTATTTTCTGTGTCTTATAAAATTTTCGTAAACAAATTCCTACGCATAAATTTCAGCGGTTTGGTTTGTTTGTGTTTTATATCGTATTAATAACTGTATGGTCATTTAAGGATGTGACAGGTTTCGGTGGTGGAGGAAAGCAGTTCCTGGAGAAAAACCACTGGCCGACAGTCAGTACCTGGCAACTGCCTCACATAGGCGTTGAACCTGTGACCCAGTGGTGGAGGGCTAGTGGTAGCAGAATGTCAGACACCTTATACCACTTGGCCACTGCAGCCCCTGTGATAGTGATTTCAGTGATAGGGAATTTGTGGTTGCAATTTTGTATTAAATGTACAGGGATACTACATAGCAATATAATACACTTGATGGTATTTTTACTTTTTAAAAATATCGATGACAATTAATGTAAATTTCAACTTATGATAAAACCAAATGTAATTGCAGTAGTGTATACGGTCCTGATCAATGTTTGTATTTTTCTGGAAATGTTCATAAAATATTTCGGGTAAGGACTTATTTTACTTTGTTGGGTTGGTAAGTAACGAGGAAACATTGCATGATATATAATAACAACTTGCGAAGCAACGAGAAAAAGCCTTATCCATATACGTCAAACAATCAATAGGTTATCGATGTCGACAAGCCGTTTATCAGTGGTTTTACAGCCCCTCTGTTGTGCAACTGTTTCATATTTTATACTTACTTTGAGTCTCGTACATCTTTCACGGATCGCTCTAATGATATTTTATCACTGGCAATGATATTAAATGCCTCCTTCTTAAAAAACGAAGCTGCTAATGCTTTTTCTTCGCCTTCTAAAATGACTGGTGCTCCATTTTCTCCAGGACCCTTCCTGCTTGATTCTGAAGCCTGGTAGTCTTCGAAGCGTTTCCGTCGTTCTTTTAAGTTAACGTTTGGATTGCGTAACTCTTTTAGATTAAAGTAGTTCATATATACATATATTGCCGTTGATATTAAGGCGATTATTGCTAATATTTTCCAACTTAAACGTTTTCTTCTGAGGAAACGTGGCAAATTCATGTTGTCAGTGTAGCATACCCGGACGGTTTCGGCATTATACCTGATATATGTCTAAACATCCGAGGTATTCCGAATGTTTCAGGTGTCAATAACTTCCGATCCAAAAGACGGTGTGATTTTTCCGTTACTAGCAACAGTAGTTACATATCCATGCGCTTGCTTGACTTTCATATAATACTTTTAACTGTTTAGTCAATTATATTGTGTGTTATAAAATCACTATTTGGAAACATTAGAGTTGGCTATTAGATTAGACTATCTGAGTCCTCAGCAGTGGCGCTAAAGTTTAACGAATAAAAGAATACTAATCAACTATCAAGACTACCATCAGCTCAAGTTTTTTTCTGTTGATTTTTGGTCCAACCTTTAGACCAAAAGCTTCTTGACCTTAACATGTATATGTAAATGCGTTAAGAAACAAGACTCATTAATTCATAGCATACAGCATGTAGCTGGGAAGCATGAAGTTTTGGTGAAGTTTGAGAAAAGAAATGGCACTTGACCTATATTGAACAAATATTTAAGCATCTTTTTCTGAGGAACCAAGCGGACAAAAGTACGTTATGATATATTGCCAGCGGCTTGCTGACAAAAAGAGTTAAACGTTTATGAAAGAGAAATACATTGACCCATGCCTATTCACGACCACACGATTCAAAACTGTTAAAACACTCAAACATCTGGGTATAAGAAACGTCTGCTTTTTAACATGACGAGTCAAAATTTAGTTTTATCATGTTTCTCCTTTCGTGGTTGAAAAGGCGATCGCTAAGGTGAAGGCAAATAAGGCCACCGGTATCAATGGAGTGAGCCTTGATTGATTGAGCGAAAGAACCTATTTTATGGATCGTAATATACAGTTTATAGTTATGATAACAAATCCATCCTAATTTTATCCATCGTTTAGGATTTGTACAGTCTGAAACGACGTACCGTACTCATGTATACGTGTATACATAATACCATGCTCGATTAGATATAGGATTGCTGTGGGGTAGAAGACAGTCCTTTTAAAAAACGGAACTCCCCGCAAGTGGCCAGAACACGTACGTTTCAGCTTTCCTATATCAACCGGAATCGTAAGTTTTTTTTTTCTTTTTTGATTTGATTATTAAAATTGATTACTCTAAGCGATATGATTAACCACTGATAAATCAGAGTTACCTTGCAGACTAAAGGCGGCTTAGGTAGTTCCTTTTTTAAAGAAAAAATACTAGTATATTTTAGATACACAAAAATACCGACAGCATTTGACCTTGTATCTCGAATATTTTTGAAAGAACTATGGGTGATCAACTGGCTGCCTTTTTACTGATATTTTTCATCCTTTCCTTGTAGCATTCTGATCTTTTTCCTAAAGAAAGACCTACAATCACTGGAAAACATACAACGACGGGCAACTAAAAGGCTAATTACACTGCAAGACCTACCTTACCCTGATCGACTAAAACGACTAGGATTGCCCACACTTCAATATAGAAGACTACGGGCTGATATGATTTAAGTATATAAAATTTTGAGTGGTATGGACGATGCAGACAAGTCCAAATTGTTTACTGAATCAACTTATCCGGCAACTCGAGGTCACCAGCTAAAGCTCTTTAAGAAACAATGCCGCTTAAACACCACCAAAAATATTTTCAATTATCGTGTAGTCACAAATTGGAACAATTTATCAGCTGAAGTGGTTAATGCCGAAAGTTCAAATAGTTTTAAAAATAGGCTCAACGTGCACTGGAAAGAGCATCCGCACAAATTTTATCCGTCCTTTTAATTAACGATGTGTAAATATTAAATATTAACACCTTTGTGACAAGTGGATTTCACCAGACGTCTAGGTATAAATAATTTAATGACATATAATTCAATGAATGCCAGCCTCGCGCACTCCATCATTAAACAATCAATTAACGAAATGCAGATATATAACATCACTACAAGCCACAGGCTTTCCATTGATGTCTGACCTATGAGAGATACCTATGAGAGAGAGTGATCAGGAATTTTGTTTCGATCCATCCTGTTGCGACTTGTTGAGGATTGGCGTAGAGCCCTGGACAACAATGAGTATGTCGCCGCCATGCCGATAGACCTTTCTATGGCTTTTGACTGTCTTCCTCATAACTTGTTGGTCGGGAAGCTGGAGGCCTATGGCCTGAGCAAAGCCTCTGTTAATCTGGTGTTCAGCTACCTGAACAATAGGAAGCATCAGGTATATATATATTGTGGATCTAAATGTGGTGACTGGCAGGAAGTGCTGAAGGGGTACCGCAGGGTTCTGTATTAGGGCCCTTGCTTTTTAATGCATTTGTACATGAAATGTTTTTGTATGTGGCATCCTGTAAATTATATAATTATGCAGTCGATAACACTGTCAGTGAATCAGCTAAAGACCCAAATATTTTAAAACATAATATTGAAAATGAATGTCAACATTTAATAGACCGATTTAAGTTAAATCACATGAAAACAAACCCTGATAAATTCTAGGCCATTTGTATAGGGAAAGTTTGGTAGATGCTATTCATTTTTCTTTGGTAATAATTAGTGCTTTTTATTGATATAATTTATGATTACCTCCTATTAATTGTAGCTCTCAAGAGCTTATGCTATTTGTTTACATCTATGCGACTTTCAATAAAGTTTCTTGTATCTGGTACAACTTTTTTCTGAAGTCTCAAACGGCCTGCAGTCATTATTATATGGTCTAGAAGTAGATGGACGAAACATCGTACTTTTCTCAAATTAGTCTGGTTATTATTGAGAATCTATCAGTAGCACATCTCTTACCTAAACTATCATAAAAAAATTCATGTCAATCCATTTTTCCATGACATATACATCAACTACCTCATTTTTTTGTAAGATAATTGCTTCAAAATTCCTAAACTGAATCAATTAAGGACTTCCCACCCTTCGTAATACACATGTTTTTCTTGTCGTATTTTCGTGTCGTCATTTCGTATTGCGTATCGAACATTTCATTACCGTAGTGTAAATTATAGTAATAATTATAGTTGTCATGATCAACACCCGATATCAAGACTTAACTTTGAAATGTGTAATCACACGTAGTTCAGAAATAAAGCTTATGATACAAAAATATTAGTTAACTCTCGGGAAGACACTGACATAAGATCAGACGACTTCAAGAAGGTCGTATAGAAGGGCATGGAATGCAGACTGATGTGTTTTGTTTACCGACCTCACCTGTACGTATCGCGTGCTAATAGAAGTTCACAAACTCTTGGTCGCTACGACTTCTGTTGCCGAGTAAGTTACGCTCTGTCAGATTAAATCGTTTCGCAAATGCTATTGCAAAAACTCTGTAAAAATAGTGGTTTGTAATATATCAAGATTCCTGTAAAATGCACGTGCATGTAACGGTATATCATGCTATAGCCTATAATTACATATGTACTATACATGTAAATATACCATGCGTAAGCGGGCTATGGAATGATGTCAAAAGTGTACATAATTGAGAATAATTTTGTTTCGCAAAAAAATAGTTCATTAATACAGTAATTTAATTTATATCATCGTTGTAAGTAGAGTAAAGAAATAAAAGACATAGTATAAATTATTTCCCTCTGCAAAATTATTTCCCTTTGTAATTTTTACAAAAAAATAAATTTACAGTTTATCGGAGGGCTTAACTTTTCATAAAATCATTTCTACATGGTGACACAACCATTTTGTGAAACTTTCAGTGAATTCTGCTGGATAATTGCGAACGAAAGAATGGAGCCTCCTTAAGGTATGTAATTTACTATCTATCAAATGTTAGCATTTTTATAAAATTTTGTTTTGTTGCATTTGTAATTTGTATTACGTTCCAAATTGCATGTTTTTTTGTTTCTCTTGCATGTTCGTTTTCATTAGCAAGTACAAAGATAAGTTCAAATTTCCTAAATTCAGATTGGATGTTCTTTTCTCTTGCGACTGTATTTGAGTTCATACCATTTGAAAAACGTGTTCATTTGTAAAGTAACCCCCGTTATACCGCCACATTTTCTCCGGTAAGTCCAATCCATTTGTTTGATTCAATAACATATCTTGATTACAAAATAGAATTGTTTTTCTCCTGAGAGATTGCATACTGATAAGGAAATTGCAGTTGCTTTCCCAACAAATTCGTACCTTTATGTTCCGGATTGTTGAATGGAAAAAATGGGGGAATATTTGTGGTAGGGTTTTTATTTTTAGTTTGATATATGTATCAAAGGAGGATTTTGTGTATTCGTGGTCAGGAAAGATAATGGAATGAACAATATGAGAAGGAGTTGTCTCTCCTGATATTTTTTGGACATTCTTATCAAGGCAAAAAGTGATATTGACTGTCTTCGTTTTTCTTTATAGCTTCACCAGACCTTCTTGGCATAGAAGATTACCTGGAGTGCGCGGGGGGTGCAAAATTGGTTAAAAGCATTTCAATTTTTTGTTATTTTGGATTTAACATAATACTATGTTCATAAGTAGTGTTTAGTGTAAGAGAGATGCGAGTACAGATGGAGTCAGCTGATATCTGAAGATGTCTACAGTAGCACTGTCTATAATGGCTGCAGGGAGGGCATTCCATTAGACTATGGTGCGCGGGTAGAAGGACCATTTAAGAATGTCGTTTGCTGCGGATATATGTTTGAAGTTTTGATAAATTGATTTTCTGGTTCTACTGTCAATAGGAAAGAGGTAATCAGTTGTGGGAATAGTAATGAGACAGTGGACACTTTTATAGAAAACTGCAAGTCGTGTTTTTAGACGACATTCAGCTAGGAGTGGCCAATGGAGATTTTCTATCATTCCTGACACACTGCTTGTATTATGGAAATTATAGCATACATATCTAGCTGCACGTCGTTGAATCATTTCAATTTTGTTTATATTTCGTTGTGTATGAGGGTTCCATAAGCAAGTACCATACTCAAGTTTGGGTCACACAAGTAACTGGTTAGCTTTGGCCTTGATATTGGTGTTTAAAATCTTAAGATTTCTCTTAAGAAAACCAAGGGACTTGTTACCATTAGATGTAACAATGTTTACCATATAGTAAGTAAGGTCAAATATTCATTTCTATTGAGGCGTTAATCGTTTGAAGGTAGATAATTTTCTAATAAATATCCACATACTTTAAACAACTTCAATTTGACATCGTCAATGACCTAACCTTTTATTACCCAATGAAAAAGAAGCAAATGCATCCCGTCCGTAACCCAGCTTTCTTGTCCAATTAACCGGAAGAGGTAACCGGAAGTAGGAAAAGTTGCTCAGCTTTAGCTGCACGATTCAGTGATGGAATTCTTGCACACTACACTTTACTGGTAAAAAGCTCCACTGAGACATTTATATAATGTAAATCATCCATTAGATTTAATGTATCTAAAAATTGAAAATAGTAAGGTCACCCCATGAACTGATCAATTTTAAAATATACTAAATAAAGAGCATTTCAATACATATTAGAATAATAATAAAGAATATCGAATAAGTGTTTTGTTTCCGAACACAGGAGGCGTCCGAGCGAAGTTCTTAAATGGTCGTACATTAGTGTACAAGGAATTACTTTTACTGTATTTTGCCCTTTATTTATATTTTAAGACTTGTGTTTCTACTCTCCGCTAGGCTACGCTTCCACCTTTATGGAAGAGAAATGTTACTAAGACAGATAAATAATCCAGAAACATTGAAGTATACCCTCGTACCACGATACAAAAAAAAAAAAACATATTCAACACACACACTTACATTCATCTTTACTGAAAAAAATTTCACGATTTTTTAATATGTTTTATTGGAAAAATTTTTAACACAAAAGTACAAAATAGAAATTCGGTTTCCATCATCCTCAGGAGTTAATGTGAATTTATCATGTGTTGCTAGGGGAACGTTGTGTATTTGTTCTGTTTTTCATATTTGAATACTATATCTTTCTCTCCTAGAAACAGTGCATGTGAAACCACGATGGCAAATATCCCTGGACATTTTCCCGCATTCCTTTAACAACATGAACAGATGTCCTTGAAATAGAAAGTCATCTCTCGTCACTTAATATGCACATATCCAAACGACATTCACAGCTTTCCGGAAAATAGTTTGTAATGGACAGACGTCCGGGAAACAGTCCGTAACAAATCTTGTTACAGGACTATGGACCACGACACGTGACCTGCTGTTCATCGTTGTTCTATCAAACGGTTGACTCCTCCAAGTTAATGTCTAGCTGTCGTTCCTTGTTAGTGGCCTACTGACGCTGATTAGCAGACGTCTGTGACGTCATCACTAATATCTCTTTATCCTGTGAACAAAAGCCGACAGATTTGTATCAAATTGAAATGTTGAATTTCATTTAAACGTATTTTATTTGTCAACGCTGATTAACATGCATATGTGTCATCACTAATATCTCTTTATCCTGTGAAAAATCGACATATTTATATCATATTGAAATGTTTAATTTCATTTTAACGTATTTTATTTGTCAACGCTGATTAATATGCATCTGTGACGTCATCACTTATATCTCTTTATCCTGTGAAAAACCGACAGATTTATATTATATTGAAATGTTGAATTTCATTAAAACGTATTTTATTTGTCAACAAAAAAGGTAAGGTACAAATTATCTGTACTTAGAAACGCATTATGTAATACATTTTATGATCACCATCATGATCTTAGGAAATAGTCTAATCATGTTTATGATTTTAAGACAATTTTGTTGGTTTTTGTTTATATCATGCTCAATTTGTGTGTCCTGCTGTTACTAACCTTGGTGTCGTTTTAAGAACAAGGTTCAGATTGAAATAGCACTAGATTTGCATACTTTTTGACATTTATAAAGCGTCTACACGTACCAAACACTGAATGGTAAAAGGTTAAAATCTGCATACAGAAGTATACAGTAAATGGTTAGATATAATTATTAAATTAGTATTATGAAATTTCACAAATTTTTTAAGGCATAAACATATTTCACGCAGATATCACCAAACTCTTTGATAAATTAATTATTCAAAACAATGTTTTTATATCAAGCAGATTATGATATAGGGAAGTTAAATCACCATAAACCCAAATTAACTCACGCGCTGTCTCTTCCTCCATATTGCCACCAGTGTGTACAAGAACGGGTTGACTGCAGCGTTAACAGGCACCACGAACACCATTACCCACGCGTACGCCTGATTCGGAATCTGGATTCCACATTTAGACAGCACACCTGGAAAAAATCGTGACTGTTGTTGTTGTATAATCTCAATTCGAACGTAAATAAATCATTATTGTGTTACTTTATTACTGAAGGTCAGACACACAATAGATACTATGAATTACACTACACCATACGACTGTATTGGCCTTTTAGGACCTATCTATTCTCGATATCTAGGGGTTTCGCTCATGTCATAGCAAAATTGAAGGCACGAAGATAGCTCAGGTAAACCAAACCCTGACCAATCGCTAGACTGATACCTGTCCTTTGAAGATTAAAAAGGAGAGACGCCCGACTTCAAAGCCTGTCAATTTTTACCGTTGTCTTACCGCGAGATTCTTTTGGTGTACACCAAAGGATCAAACTAGTCTTCTCGTCTCATCTTCAAGGTGCTGCACTCTTAGTTTTTGATTTTGTTATGACATATTCTAGGTGTGTAAAGGGCGAAAGTGAGCGTAACCCCTGGATATCGAGGATGCTATCTGTTATGCCAGGGGCCAAAAAGGTGGAATTTCATTTTTAACTGCTTTTTAAAGAGAAGAGGAGATACTAGATTAAACTCCATAATTACAAGAATTAAAAAAAGAGGCATACCGGGTAATTTCATTTTAACAACGAGTAAACGCACTTATCAGAACTGTGCAACTTCTCCAAAGAGATAGTTGTATTGTCGAAACGAGCTAACCATACCCATGACTCCTATTGGACACCAGCAGCAAAGGTCGGTCACCACAACCAGGAAGAGGTTCCGTGCTACCGTCATCTCTCGTTCACGATTCTTTGATGATGTTATACGACTGCCACTTGTCATCATGCTTTTAAAAATGCAAATTTGGCCTATGACTATGACAAAAAAGATCAGGCTGTTTAGACAAACAAACACTGCAAATGAATATTCCGCTCCTGGTTGGGCGTTACTTGTCAGAGGTAGGGCAAGGCACACCCCGGACTGAGAGTAGTATACTCCTTGAAAATAGAACTGCATAGCAAAAACGGGAATGATTGCAATTGTGGCGGAAACGGCCCACAAGAACACTGTCACAATAGTTGCCTGCTTCCACGAGATGTTCCACCGGGAAAGACGGGACATTGGGAACACTATCACAATGACTCTATCTATTGTAACCATTAAGATAAGAAACGTCGACATCTCACTAGATATACTGGACAAAATGCCAGCTATGGCGCAAACGAAACTTATTCGCCATTTCTCTTCATTCCATGCATATACGTTGCTGTAGTAGGCATCAACGACTCCTATTATCAGCAGGTACACACCCATGAGAAAATCTGATAAAGCCAAGTTTAACACAAATAGTGAATAACTCTTTGTAATATTTTCTATGTCAATAAAAATTCGGTAGAAAATGACGATCAAGTTACCGATTAAAGCGCACACAGCAATTATCCATAGACAGGCTCTGAGTACACCTGAGCTTATCAAATCATGACAGGAAGATATCGCA
The DNA here is from genome assembly GCA_032360845.1 of Crassadoma gigantea. NCBI lineage: Eukaryota > Metazoa > Mollusca > Bivalvia > Pectinida > Pectinidae > Crassadoma > Crassadoma gigantea. The sequence goes on from JAULCA010073761.1 coordinate 11,422, forward strand.
TTACTTTGGGATTGACATGTCCCATCATCATTTAAGCACTCCAGATATTCAACTGGTTTTCGCAAACATTTATTCTTGGCAACAGATTTGGGTTTGACGCAACACATGAAGGGAGTATCGGTCAACAAAGTGTCCAGATGATCTAAACCTTTAAAAATATACTCCGTGACTTCCAGCTTGTTACCGACAATATTAAGACGAGACAGCTTACCATTATTGACAAAGGTTCCAGCAGGTAACCATGTCAAACGATTGTGTGATAAGTCTAGAGATGTCAGATTAAAAGGCAACCGAGGAAGATTAGAAAAGTCGTTGTTATCCAGAAGGAGATTCTCTACAGAAAGCCCGCTAAATACATTCATTGGAAGGACGGAGATATGGTTATTGGAAAGTCTGAGATGACGGAGTGACTGTAGTCCAAGAAACACTTCATCAGGAAGAGCCCGAATTAGATTATTGTGCAAGGATATGTTTATAAGCTCAGAAAGTCCACGAAACACATGTTTTGGGAGCGCAGGAATCCTATTATGAGATAAATCAAGTGTTTTAAGTACAGGGAGTTCACGAAATATATTATTTATTATTTTACTGCTAGAAGGAACCAGTTTAGAATTGTTAGTCAGTCCTTTGATTCTACTATGAGGGGTAAATCTTATTTTGTTATATGACAGAAAAAGTCCTTCAAGCTGAGGCAGATTTCTGAACATGTTATCGGGAAGAATTTGTATTTTATTGTTGGACAGAACTAACTTGGTAAGTTCAAAAAGTCCTCTAAACACAGAGTGTGGGATACTTCTGATTTTATTATTAGCCAGAAGCAGTTCCGAAAGCTTTGGCACTCTACTAAACACTTTGGCTGGGAGAGATATTAACCTGTTATTAGACAGGTTCAGTTTTATCAGTTTTGGCACTCTACTAAACACATTGGCTGGGAGAGATATTAACCTGTTATTAGACAGGTTCAGTTTGATAAGTTTTGGCATTCTACTGAACACGTAACGGTGGAGACGTTGTATCGTGTTGGAAGACAGATCCAGTACCGTAAATTTGGACAACCCAGTGAACACTTGATCAAGTAGACGTTTGAATCTATATTTATATGACATGAAACCGGTACGAGTTAAAATTTTACCTGACGCAGTATCGTGTTGGAATCTTATTCCATTGCCGGACAGGACGAGTATTCTAAGTCCTGATAGATCTCTTAGCATAGAAGAGGATAGACGCCTTATCCTATTGTTGGCCAGATTAAGTTCAGTGAGATTCGGTAGTTCACTAAACACATTTTCTGGAAGTATCTTGATCTGATTGGTGTGGAGAGAGAGACGGGTAAGTTTGAACAGTCCACTGAACACGGAATTAGGTATAGATTTTATCGTATTGTTAGCCATACCCAGTTCTATAAGTTCAGAAAGTCTACTGAACAGGGAAGCGGGGATAACCTCAATCTGATTAGAGTTCATGTTAAGGTGCGCAAGTACAGACAGATTATTAAACAAATCATATGGGACACCCGATATCTCATTGTTTGACAGATCAAGTTTACTTAGTAAAGGCAGTCCACTAAAAATACTATTGGTGATTATTGCTATCTTATTGTGTGCCAAAAGTAGTTCAGTAAGGTTGGACAGTCCGCGGAACACAGTATAAGGAAGAGGTCTTATTCTGTTATCAGGCAGGCCCTGGTCGTTAACATTAGGCAGTCTACCTACAAACTGTATATCAGCATTGGACAGAGACGAAATAAGATTATTAGAAAGGTTCAGTTTGGAAAGCTTTGAAAGTCTACTAAACACAGCATCAGATAGAAAACTTATATTATTGTTAGAAATATCTAGTTCGGTAAGTTTAGATAGTTTACTAAACACGTGATCGGGGAGAACTTCAACCTGATTAGTAGACAGGCAGAGGTTAATGAGTTCAGACAATCCACTAAATACTGTTTCAGGTAATACTTTTATCTTATTGGAAGATAAATCTAGTTTAGTAAGATATGACAGTTCACTGAAAATTCTACTTGGGAGAGTTTCTATCCGATTGTAAGACAGATCTAGTCTGGAGAGTTCGGCCAATTCCTGGAAAGCATGATCTGGTAGAAGTCTTATTTCATTGTTTGAAAGGTCGAGGTCGGACATAAAAGTTAATTTAGCGAACACGTGATCAGGTAGAAGTCTTATTTCATTGTTTGAAAGGTCGAGGTCGGACATTAAAGTTAATTTAGCGAACACGTGATCAGGTAGAAGTCTTATTTCATTGTTTGAAAGGTCGAGGTCGGACAGATAAGGTAATTTAGCGAACACGTGATCAGGAAGACG
>JAULCA010073872.1:0-16907 GCA_032360845.1 Crassadoma gigantea
ATAATAATGTAAGAGTATAACAATGTAAGAGTATAACAATGTAACGGTATAACAATGTAAGAGTATAACAATGTAAGAGTATAACAATGTAACGGTATAACAATGTAAGGGTATAACAATGAAAGAGTATAACAATGTAAGAGTATAACAATGTAACGGTATAACAATGTAAGGGTATAACAATGTAAGGGTATAACAATGTAACGGTATAACAATGAAAGAGTATAATAATGTAAGAGTATAACAATGTAAGAGTATAACAATGTAACGGTATAACAATGTAAGAGTATAACAATGTAAGGGTATAACAATATCACGGTATTACAAAAATAAAATTACTTCAATAAACGATTCAAAATTTGAAGGGTATGACAGTGTAAACTTAGTTGAATATAGCATCGTAGGAAATAAGTTTGCGAGTATAGCAAAGGTAGGATAAGAAATGGAAAATTAAGGCAACGAAAAAACCTGTAAGAATTGAAACAGTTTAACGAGCCTGTTCATTATCTTAGATCAACGGAAACTGGAATTAAAGAAAAAACAGACATTGTGTGAGCAAAGTCGACAAGGTAAAATGTACTTATATTTATTCTTTATTGTGCTAAATATATACAATATATATCATTGTATACGAAATAAAAATGAAAACGTGGATCATAACAGGGATTTCTGGAAGATATAAGTGAGTATGTTTGTATAAGACACATGAGGATAGGTGGGGGTCCTAAACCAGTTTAAACAACGTTTTGATGGTGATGGGTTTGGCAGTACTCTCCCGGCAACCACACAAATCCAACGTCTTGTGTTCCTGGTCTCAAGGTCACGTATAGGTGTCCATTTCAGTTGCATAGAAATTTCTCTAAAAAGACTGTGAAAAGCTACTGTTAATAATTTGGTAATCCAATGTTGATTCTTTACATGATAAGAATTTCAATTGAAATATCCATTTTAAAAACGTTAAAACGTGTTTTACGTCGTTAAGGGGGTACAAAACTTCTCAAATACGTATTGTCACCGATCTGATGCGTCGGTTTGTTCACCACCACGGGGAGTAGCGACAATACACACAAGCCCATGTGTAGTAAAGCCAATATACTACATAGCACTTTAAGGGTGTCTTTCTTTATGTCATGCGAGACAATAAACCACTATTATCAGACAGGCATGTCCTATACCTGGGTAGTGGTATGTGTCTCGTCAAAGTTGGCCATTCATCATAACATTTAGGTTATATTGTTCTATCATTAAGGTTCGTATTATATTACCTAACTTGATATTAAACCTAACTTGTCGTAGACTCTCCTGTACTAGTCGAAAAGCTGGGATATATTGAATGGCGTATTTCTCGTTTGATTCGATTACGATACGCAAAATGCCCGATTGGTTAGATGTTGGCTAGTGGCGAATTTAGTATGGTAAAATCCCTTGAGGTTTGCCTATTGGCAGATAATTAATCAGAGGTTGACCTGGTGACGGATTCGGATAGATAAGGTATATGATGACCCTGTGCGATTTCCCTAGCAGCAGATTTGGATATAAGGAATTAAAAATGTTCCCTTGATAATGGCCTAGTGGCAGATTTGATATATACGCTATGGTACATGTATACTCTTTAATGGTCTGAGGTTGGTCTATTTTCAGATTTTAGATATAGGTTTGGTATGTTCCTTTATTTGTCTAACATGATCTGTCACATAGGATATACATAGCATTGTGTGGTTCTTATGTTTAAATCTGGCCTGGTCAGAAGTACACGATATCGATAAATACGGGATTACAGTGAACTTGTACTCAGTCTATTCTCGGCAAGTATAGGGATAAACCTGTAAATGTTGAGTTATTCGGCAGTGTCGATAATCTGTTTGAACTGTGGAAGGTAAAGCCCATCCTAATGTGTATAACTGGAGATGAACTCGTCCAGTTTAGTGGAAGTACGGTATTGTTTTAATACTTAATTAGCTAGGATAGGACAAAACTCGTCCAGGTTGGTATATTAAACATTGCTTACTTGCAAATGTAGGCTCATGCCAGAGGGTATTGCCTGTAAGTCTTTATGGTAATGCGGTCGCGTGGGAACTCTGCCACAGAGTAACACGTTGGCTGCCAACTACTCCCCGACGAGGTATCTTCAAGGCTTCCAAAACAATGTCAGGAAATTGGTGACGAGTCAAAAGACAAGCAAAGTTTTTTTTTATTAATTATAATAGTGTATTTATCATTGCAACCACAAAAAGAGAGAAAAATGTATTACTAAATATTTGGAGCCAAAATGTACAGAGACACTGCAAAATACTTTGTCGATGTAAGTAGAAAGGTCTGCTACGAAAAACGTTGATAGCGAAACTGTGTTTAACGCTTTATTTACAATGTAAGTGATTCGGTGACGGGTTTGAATATGATCAATGTCATTTGTGTGTAGACATTTACGTATTCACGTTATTAGCAATGATACATACGTTGTGTAATTGTTGTTCGTATATGGACAAAGGATCAATGTCATTCCACTGACAATGCCATTACCAGCGATAAATGTACGACCCGTTATTGTAACGATGACCTATATTGTTCATAGTGTATAGATATGAGTTATAACGAGGCATTGTAATACTATTTTACGTTATTAACAGTTAGTATTCGACAGTTCTAACACAGAGTTTGGGGTTTCTTCTGCAGGTATTACCTTTCGTTACATGCATTTGTGAAGCAAATAGTGATATAACCTTTAACACTCGTGTGAACGGCTCTTTTATATATCCCCCTTAGCGTGTTTCAGACAAAAACATATTACTCTAAATTAATTATTTAAACCCTTTGTTTAACATGTCAGAAAAGCCATTAAAATCGGTTAAATGCGCTTGATAACATTTAACTTATTGTGACAAACACGTGAGGGATGTTTGGTTAACACAACACAAAATTCAATTGGCCAATAACAAACCCTACAGGATGTGTTGGCATTACTACAGAAATCCAGCGCCAGTAAGGGAATATAACGTTCTCGTTAACTCCTGCCCGTCCGAACATGTCAACAGTCTCCTGCTAATCCAGTTAGATCTCATCAGATAGGAAATTCAATTCCGAGTAATTCAGTCAAAATAACATAAGGACATATATTGGAAATCAATTACAATGAATATTTTAAGTTATCCACTTTAAATTCAAAATTACACACATTTGTAGCTTTTAAAAGTCGTAAAAATATATATAGGATAGGGTGAATAGGATTACATCTTCCTTAGTGATTTAAACATTAAAATTGGAAAGGGTCGAGTCTAAGATGTAGATTGAAAAGATTTGAACAACCATAGAGTAGGGCAACAGTCCTGTCATTGATGGAATGAAAATGCATATATTTTTTGAAGAAAAAAACCCATTTTCATACCAGGACTACCATTATACAATACCCTTACCTTGGGTGATTACGGTTTACGCTAATTTCCATGGTGGGTTAATCTTCCAACTATCGACTAAGTTTTTAAGGTTTCATTGGTTTTTTCTTGTACAACTGTGAAATCTTGTTTCACCTAAAGTGTGTCAGAGTGAAAATGAAATCTGAAGTATGAATCAAATATTTTCTGTTTACTTCTACATGAAGATGAGAACCAATCTCTGTTCTTTGAACAAACATCCACTTTTCTACCTCGCCCTCTCGTTCATTTCCTCGTTGTTAATTTGTGAAATCGGAAATGATGACTTGATTCAAAAGACAGCTAACTCGATTAATGTTTATTTTGGTCCACGGTAGGAGCTCAGAGAACTATGTATGTGCATATGAGAAAGGAGTGCTAAAGTATTATCATACCCTGATGACGCGTCTCTTTATTGATAATGAGGGGGACAGGGTGCGTCAAGAATTCGTAGTATTAGGGAGATCACTTGGTTATTGAAAATGTTGTGTCTAAGTAAAGTACCCTAAAGGGTTAGCGTGATTGGTGTGCACTTGGTGCGTCAGAACTTTATCAAATTGTCATAATATAAACAAAACTGGTTCTCGTTGTACCTGCCTCGTCCTGGTCCCCATTGGGTCGTTGTCAGGGGAAGTAACCAGGAACTTTTGTACCCAATTTACGTGGAAAAACGTATTACGAAAATGACTTTACAATTCTGATTAATTAGTGTGAAATTTATTCTGGTGTAAAAATGTATTATGGGACTGTAATCATTGAAAACATTAAAGAGGTCTGATACTGGTAAGGTTAAGTCTGTCTTTAAGTAATGGTTCTGTGGAAATTATCTACATTCATCATTCATGGGTTTCTTTTTTATACTTTAGCAACGTAGATAATGCTATAAGTAATCCAATTGATGGAAAGGAACATGTTATCGTATCAAAATAGAGAGTTAAAGATGTACAAACACGCACAAACTGTTTCTACTTAATTTCATCACGTTTCGTTGAGCAATTCGTACTTAGGTTAGGCCCGATATTACCGTAGACGTAAGTGTGTCGAGCTCTCTAGGCCGGCTGACTTCTAGCAAAGTGCAGACAAGTCTCATTTTAAGTCAGTAACATAATAACTGACGAACACCAATCTGACACTCGTTGTGTACGAGGTATTTAAACTGACGTGAATGAAAGCTTGTGATGAGTTGCTTACAAACTTTCGCACTTACTTAACGGTACAAAAAAAAGACCTGCATTAAAGCTATTTAACACAGATAATACAAACCAAATGAATTACAATGCATGCAAATGCATTTTCTACGTCTAAAAGACTAGCGTGGTTTGGCTTTAATCCATGTTTCCCGATACCTTTGTTCAAATGCCCCTTATAATTTTGGGGTTTGTATTTGATATCTTCTTATGGAGAGTAAAGAAGCGACCACGATCAGATACAGTTTTATGTTTGTATCTTTATTTCTATCAGTATCCTCGCAGGTATACATTGTGATAGGATTTTGACCGAGCACATCGACCGATCATTCTCCTGTGCAGTAAGTTTTCATGTTGCATCGCGTTACAATGCTCGCTGTCGTCTTATGACCTTAGCGGATAGGTCAATCAATTAAAACGTGACGTGAAGAACGAACCTATTTTATTTCTGTTTTATTATCAGTTATGATTTTATATTTACATGTCTTCCTTCTTCAGCTTAGAACATTCTGATTGCGTATAAATTAGCGTATACGCAGTGAAATAAGGCTAGGCGGATTGATACTTGTTTCAAATATCGCGCCGTCCACGCTTCAGCGAGACAACAGTTAAATGACAACCAATGCTCAGATCATTCGGGATCAATTATCTCTAATTATACAAAGAATTATTGCTGACAAATTTCTTATTCCGTGTATGCACATTTAAATTTCTTTGGCGGTCACGTCAATAATGGCGGCTTCGTTCTGACCGCGTCACTCCCTGAGCAGTGTGTAAATGCGCGTACATGACGACTGTTGTAAATGAATGGAAAAGTTTGAAGGGCTTCTCCGATTGCTAAATTTAAAATTTAGATACCATAAAAGGCAAAACAATAGTGTTGTTCATTGCGAATTTTCTAAATTTACTGATATATCGATGTAGATTCACTGGAACTATATTGTCCTAGCAACCACGGCTCCCGTAGTTACCATCGTGGCAACCCGCTTCGAATTTTCTTTCTGCGTATCGCAATATTTAAACATTTTTTTTATGTAAATATAAGGATTGACCTTCATTTTGACGGCGTATGCGGTAGTATGAACGCAGTTGGCAACGAATATATTCTTAATGGATCGCTAACGTTGCCAACTGCGTTCATACTACCGTATTCGCCGTCAAAATAAATGTCAATCCTTAATTTCTTTTACCACGACTTGATCGTTTATCATAGTAACAAGAAACAAGAAATAGAATGCCCATTACTTTTAGTTTATCAATGACAGCATTAACTGGCATTTACCCAGCGTGCACTGCGATCACTAGGCACAACGCTTCAAGGTTAGTTTTCATCGTGAAGATAGAATGAGCCATGACCTCGAGACATCGTTGCTTTAGAAAAAAACTTTCAGGGTATATAAAGTTACCTGTGTGATGTACATTACCAGGACTAGCCTCCACTTCCACGATGGTCCTTACATGTTGTAAGCAGAAGTACGTTTTGAGAGGACTCTTAGATACTCAAGTAGAACGAACTTACATGGAGATTTATGTTGACATTTGTTTATGATTGAGTATGGTATGTCTCCAGTGAAATCCATGTATTGTAGATAGTTTACTTTGTCATTCCTGTTGATATCGCTGTCCGAGGATTCGTAAATTTGAATACCAACTTAATGCTATGTTGTATACATTTGTCGTAGACTATACGGTAAATGTTACGTCTGGGTAGACGATTGCTCGTTAGAAACAACGTTACCACAGCAGAAATGGTCATTATAATGTTATTGATGTCATAGATGTTTATGAAAGCGTTAAAATGACTGGAAGTGAAACATTTCATCTCATTTCAACAGCAAGGATCATTTTAAAAAAGTGTCAGTTGTCTATTTATCAGGCCCAAGTTGCGCTAACATTCTTTTAAGAATTTTAAACACTTTAGATATTCAATTAGAAAGCATTGATATAATCAACGTTGGAAACTTTTTATTGGAAACTGATCCCCGATGTTCTCTTTCCTCTTCAAAATGGCAAACAACTATTAGAGACAACAGACCCTAAATTAATATAGGTTGTCAAAATGGAACATATCAAATAGCAACGATCGACAATGGGATCAATCTTCTGTCGCCATAGCTTTAACATTGATCTTTACTTGTATGATATTACAGGACTGGCCATTACCAATGTTTGTTCCTCTGTGCCATTTCACTCTACAGTTGGTTACAAGTATCAAACCTCTGTCTGTTCCATATTCAAACTCTGCCTATTCTTACTAATTGATTTCTATTGGATTAACACAGTTGTATACATTCTCGGACAACCTTCATTCATACGGCCACCGTTTATACTATAATTTTTTTCCGAAAACCTACTTAACAAAATAAAAACCGCTTTTAAAATTACCTCTATTGTAAATTCGTATTTAGGTTCGATCATTAGACCATATAACGGTTTTTTTACCCAATTTTGTGAATAGCCACGTGCACATAATAAAGGTGGCACCTGCAATCTTGTTTTCTGTGTTGTACAATTATAACTCAAATATCAATCATGTATGTTGAAAGGTTTATACAAAGGTAATGTGAATAAGAAGTGTACCTTCATGTTATACAATTAGTATGTTTATTTTCAGAATGCCCTTGTTGTTTCAATATGTTCTTTATATTGAATATAGGTATAAACATGGGTGAATACTATACATATACTTATATTATGTTTGTGATCGTTCGGGGGACTACATACGGACAAAAAGTCTTTTATTTGCAAATGTTTAAAAAGTACATATAACGCCGTTACGATGGCAACAATGGTAACCTCCAAGTATACACCTTTTTATAGTCCAGTGCTTAATTGCGTTCTTTGAAGGGAAGATTTAGGGCAATTTGATTTCATATTGTATGAAAAGAAAAATGAGGCTGTTTGTTTGCCACGCTTTTGTATGGGGTACATTGTATACATGTCATCAGTCATTTTAAAGTTGCCTCAACTCGTGATTTAGAACAACGTAAAGACACGGTATGTTGAATGTACAGGCGGAAGGTCGTACATTGACTTGTAAATGGATGTTTTGTGCAGGAATGAACCGCCAATTCAGCATGGCAGATCGATGTGTACTGACAGGAAGTACGGCACTGTGAGGACCCAATACTGCAATAGCGTCAGTATAGAGTGTACCTGAATCTTACTGTATCTCACTTTGTATTGAACCCATTGTGGGCTGGTTAATGGTCTAATTCTCTTAGCTGGTCTATCAGGAAAATCGGTAGAAGTTGGCTATGATCGGGAGCTCAGCAACTAACATGGCGTACAACGCGCCACAACAGTTGTTCTCCAGGGTGTCAGCACCACCCGTGTCTTACAATACTGGCAGTAAATGTATTTTGACTACTCCACATGATAAACACAACTCGCGTGTTCACAATTACGTACTTCATTTCTTCTTAACTCTCACTGTAACTAAACCTTAAGTCTGTTCGGATTTTCACATGTAAGTACGATACACTTAACATTCAAGTACACCGCCATTTGATACAAAACGTTAGATTTAAATCGACCCGAGCTGCATGAACAGAAACGATGTATTGCACGAATACTCGACTTATCACGAGGTTCGATCTTTAATCACTCATAAACTGAAACTTGTCGTCAATGCATATATAAGTTTCTTTTATTCATCTGTCACTTTTTTTTTAATGATAAATGAAATCTGAGAATGATCGTCTTCAGGGTATAAGACGCTGTTAATTAGCGTAAGATCACTGCCTCGCCGTGTTGGTCGTGTTTCACTAAGTGGTAGACAGATCGTAACAGGGTCACAGACTGTCATAGGTAAGCGACTTCTTATCACAGACTACTTCACTTTGATCCCAGTGTTGAATGACACACCAGATTAAAGGGTTTTTCATTTAATTACTTTATTCGCAATTAAAATCAAATTAGTAATAAGTACTCGAGATACTGGTTTTATCTTTATGTTTCACTGGAGTACAGTTCTTTCCGCTTTTAACGTTTCCACTTATAAAATACTATTTTATCTTAAAAATAAAAGACCAAATTAGTTTGCAATCAACTAAGCACTTGCTTTTTTTTAATCCAAGCATGTTGATAAAGTGAAATTAAATAACCCATTAAGCTTGTTGTTACTTCCTTGCTGAAATACACAGGAGACGATGTTAGGTTTAATTAGTCTCAGTCATTGGTGAGAGCTCGCCAGCGTCAACCTTGACACTTTATACAGTTTGTGTAGATGACACAACGCACAAAGATTACCAAGGAAAAAAAGCAACGTCCGTTTTACGTCCGTATTTTTCATCCGTAATACGGATGCATAGTACCATGGACGTAAAACGGACGTTGCTATTTTACCTGTGTAGTCCATGTTCAAGGAGTGCGTAAGTTCTGCCTTTATAACAAAAGAGCGCGTAATAATACCTAAACATTATTTATATGATTATCATTATTCTAATTCAACATATATATGAACATTTAAGACATCTTTTTTCTACAGAAAATAAAATCGGCTTAAAATGTTACTCCGACTAATTATGTTATAAGTATCACACTGAAATATCTCCTTGAATAAAGGGTCGTTCTGTATCAATCAGGCTTGTTTATTTAAGTTTATGTGTTCCTTTTAAAATGTTGTGTTGTGACTAAGTACAATTAACCATTACACTACGTTAGTAGACATAGCGGAGGAGGTTCTTGTATAGTGGGGGTAGGTAGGACGTAAGCATTGTACCTGCTGCCCCCATTGCATGATCGTTAGAGGCGACTAAATTTGGGATCTTATCTTTTCTCTTCTTTCTAAACAACTTTCTTTTTTCCAATATCCCCATTGACAATGCATCACTGTTGGCCTTAAGTCTTCGGATTCTGTCCCTTGGCCGAGACATACCGGAGTCTGTAAAAATGGTGGTTTCTTCTCCTGCTTAACGCTCAGCGATTTCAGGAGTGGGACGACTGATTCGCCCGTTGTCAATATAATGTGACCGGGTGGGTGTACTGTTAGGTGTCTCCGGCAGTATGCTTCAGTGAGAAAGCACTTTAATGTCGGCATCAGTTCGGCGCTATCACAAGGAGACACATACGAACATATCGCAGCCTCCCAAAACACACGCATTCACTTCACACATGCATCTTGCACACATGGTAGGCCGTCCTTAAATGAACTTAGCTGTTGATAAGACGTCAAACAATACTAAGTCAAACCAAACCAACCATGTATAGTGTTGAGTGTTAATTATGCCTATTCATACAATATGAGTAGGGGAAAATTACAGTTTCAGTCTCTACCATTACGTAAAGTTTACAAATATTGAATAGCTCCCTTTGTATGTGTATGTTTTACGTGATATTGCCATGTTATTGGTATTTCGATATTGTTGATAGTGATACAGGATTCAGTGGGGAAACTTATGGTTAATCTGGTCAAAATATCACTCGGTTTTGTATAGAAAAACATATAAATTGTAAAGAAAAACTTAGCTTATAACACTTAACATTTCAGAGGAATCAGTTAAAGACAAATATGGCATGTAGTTCCATAGATCACTGCTGTGATACATGTAATATATATTCTTGTTCCACTTCATCTTGATAATATTATGATCTTCAAATGGTCAATCATTTCTTCACAGAGTCTGTATACCTGTGATGGTAGCTTTAATCTGCACGTAGTTTCTTTCCGTAAACGTTGTCACCATGAGATAACATGTTTACGTGTTATTTCTGACAAGGTTGTTGCATGGATGTGTTTTCAAAAACAGTTGAAGTTTTAACGAAGGTGGTAATGTAAACATAACTACAACAAGTAGTCACCAATCGAGTTACACAAAACTCACTTTGCTTGTTACGACATTAAGGGTTAATAACCCTATGTAAACAATCATAACAATAATTAATACTTGAAAATGAACAAGTTAGGTTAATATATAACCTTTGTATGTATTTCAGTAGATAATTTATATCAGAAACGACTTAATACAAATATTGTTGTTTTCTCAAATCAAATTAAATGCTTAGTAATGTTACGTCTTCGTTATGTTGTTAATATGAATCATTACACGTTTATAAAGTAAATATATTCTGAAATTGACATTTCACTGTGTACTACTTAATCCGGCCTAGTTTAATTGACAAAGCGTCCCACTGACTGTAATATTGTAATCCAGCCTCGACATACTTCACCTTAAAGTATTAACCAGATCTATTTATACAGGATTAAACTGCTTTAGAAATAGTACAACAGCATGCATATATGTTAAATTGGTAAAGAGCTGTTATTTTACTCCATCACAGATGTTTTCACGCTTAACTTATTATAGCCAAACCGGGTTTCATACCAGATCTATAACTCGTGTCATTTGAAAATCGGTTGTGTAGAGATATAAATATATACTAAATATATCAATAAAGGTAATTAAGATACAAGGATATCATCATGGTTGTCGGATTATACCCATGGTTTTGTTTTCTCCCCGGCGGTATATAACCAGTCCGGTATTGTCCTGGACAATACGCTTCTATCTCTGGCCGGGTCTTGTCACAGACACAAAGAGTCATTACCATAATCATTTGGGATATATATAATAATTACCCAATTATTGCCATGTTCTGGGAAGCAGATCAATTAATGCTGCATGCTACTGTAACTGTGCTTACCTCTGCAGATGATCGCAATCCCTATGTGGTTTAAACATATACTGGTATAAAAAATGACAGCTACTGCCTGGTACCATGGAAACAACATACGCAGATGTACGTCTGTTTCTCATTCATGAGCAGTGCTTTCTTTCAACAAATAGCGTGCTAACTACGAAACACTTGTCTTTAGAGTCACCTTGCATCAGCACTTTTGTATATGAGATTCCTCACTGAAGATATGATGTCAGTGATATTGATTTGCTATTTCTATGACATTCGAATTGAAATTTCACTTATGATGAGCTCGACAAACTGCACTAAATCATGTATCTACGAAAATATCCAGAAATACATTATAAACACTTAAACGTTAGTGAATTGTGTGGCATAAATCAACGGCTTGTAGACGCTCTGTTTTTTACTAAAGATATCACTTATATCACTCAGAACGATATCGTTATAAATGGCCAGGCCAAAGAGGTTTGTCCTGTCCTGACATCTCCAAAATGAATAAGTTTAAATATCTTTTGTATGCGTGCCATTCACGACAACGAAACGCTGCTCATCTGGCACTTTCTCAATAGTACAACAAGGCCATACAGTTCAAACAGGAGTGAAGGCAATAGGGAGGTTTACGAGCACTCGCGTCATTTATTGCCATTTATGTGTCGCCTTTAATGTTACAACCAACAGGCATAGAGGATATAAAGCCAAATATTGGTCACTGTCAACACCGGGAATTTTCGTAGTCAGGTAGTGTTCTCGAGTTCTATTGCATTAATCGATGGAATCGCCATAAGGTACTCGCATACAAGCATATGGCAACAACCATCGATATCATCCATGACGACCAACAGGAATTCGATGCGTCCCTAGAAACATCCCACGTGCCGACATTCCCTTTGGGCTTCCGATAGATGTCACGTGTTGTAACATGTAGAATGACTTATCATGTGTATCACTGCTGTGTCGTGAAATCGTATTATTACAACATTTGTACAACGATTGATATATTCAACTCAAACATTCCATACGTAAATGTTTCAGTTTACAAGGTATATTCAGACAAATATTTGCATATTTTCTACACTCATGAAATATTGATGGCATTCAATCGACAATAACTACATATCCTCTACATGAAACCAAGAAGGAAGGTCTTTTGTTTTGTGAAAAATAATTATTGGCCATGACAACGAGCTTTCATTTTTGCGTTCATTTGTAATATGATTTTATTAGATTCGATTTTATGTACAAATATTTCAGTCACAAGTATGCAGGTGTCAAATGGTTGATATCATATATTAGATTTCGTGATTAGTAAATAAAAGGACTGCTAGTCCTATTGGCAGTATCTGGGAAGTATATCTGCGGGGGACATTATATTAGCCCAGGGCGTTTTAATTCCTGAATACGTATACACATGTACTTAAAAATCATTACATTCAGTTTTAGTTTCTTTCCGTTTACAAAAGAAGCAGTGATTATGCTACTGATCAATGTCTTTTTAACTAAGGTCAAACATCAAAGCCTTCCGAAACACAAAAAAAACGATCGCCACAATTCTTTAAACTTAAATAAATATTGATCGTGTATAATTTGATCTCCCGGAAACAATTTTACCATCCATAGAACATACCATTGTAGCGAAAATAAACGGGGTACAACAAGGTCGAATTATTATTTATTTTCTAAAAATGATTCGCTTTAATAAGTATTGCAATTATCAGTCCTATCATACAATGACGTTTAGACCACAAATCCTCAACCTTATATTACAGTGTACTCTGCATTTAAACTGGTATAGTGGCAATGTTGTGACCGCTTGCTATTCATTTGTATTATATACATATTCGTTCTTTGAAGCCGTAAGTGTCTACTTTGTAAATGAAAATATGTGCGTGTGATAGCAGGATCTTGTCTATCTAGTACCATTACTGAATACGATCCCAATTCTGATATTTCCCTTTTTTTTTTCTTTTTTTTTTTGAAAACGTGACATTACATTCTTTCTAATCCAGCTTTTAATATCCTTTTCCTGATAAATTCCTTAGCTGTTAATAGGACCTTAATAACAAACAAATTCGGACCAACCTTGATAAAATCATAAATGTATTCAGAAGTTTTATCATACAGCTTTATTCCTATTTTATTTTTCATTTGAATGAAGTGACGTTGTATCTCGTCTGTGTATGACATGACGTCACCTACCTCCGGTAACTATAAACAGTTATTAAATTGCTCTAAATTAACTGTACAGAAAGATAGAGTCTTACTGATATATACATTCAAGCCTTTTTGAGTTTTATATTCGCTCAGTGTAGCCTTTCCAGACATTTCGAGATATGTACAATTTGCTACCATGACGACCAATTTTATGGTACCTCCCCCGCCTGGGTGATAACAACAGTTTTAATCACGATTACTATAACTATAAAAATTGAGTTGAGAAGCATTGTATCATTTTACAAATAGTTTATAACATAATGGAATATTACTACAAACTTATACAAAAATCAATGTTGTGTACAACCAATAAACTATAAATACAAATCTAAAACAACATTCTCCCAAAAGTAAAGGAAACTAAACGATCGATTGTCTCAGAATGCATTAACTGTGCCTCAAAGCAAGGTGAGACATGCATCACGTCCGTGTTTTATATAGTACCTGATGATAAATAAATATTTTACCTCATTTTCACATAAATGAATTAACTTTTATAGATAATTACGCTGAAGAGTTAGACCCCACAAAACTTGAATAAACCGCTTGGGTTTTGGGGGGGGGGGTCATTCAAATTGTACGTACTGCACGCTTTGTTGATGTTGGGTACAATGTGTATGAACTTTTTATCAATAAATACTTAACACAGGCTGGGGTTACCTTGTCAAGATGTCCTTCCAACCTTGTATATGTTTACGGTGAATGGACAAATAATATTTATAAAAATCGTTCTTAAGTCGCCCATTGAAATCATATCGTAATGTAAGATGGTACGATAGAGAATATGAACAAGTCTTTAATATGATTAAAGACACATGGCACTCTTACTTCAGATTTGTATAAAAGGAGTGGATAAAGTAAGTATAATGTACATGTAAATGCATTTTTCAAGGAGAACTCAACTTTGGAATTTACCTATGTATTAATATGAATGCGAGTAGTGTGTTGGAAGTTTGTCCATTAGAAATCTATCTTTCCTGCTGTACGAAATAATCCTCATTTATAGCACACACACATTACAAAGGGGAAATGATCACAGAATTCTACTCAGTTGACAATTGGATCTTAACAATAAATACGACATTAAGATTTCGAATCATGTGCAGTTTGGTATGACATTGGACGTTCAGAAGTCAATATTGAGCGGCCCGGCATCCAAATTGTCCATTAATTAGATAAATGAGGTTGTAGGGAAGGTGGTTGTGGGGAAGGTAGTTGTGGGGAAGAAGGTTGTAGGGAAGGGGGTTGTGTTGTGGGGAAGGTGGTTGTGGGGAAGGTGGTTGTGGGGAAGGTGGTTGTGGGAAAGGTGGTTGTGGTGAAGGTTGTTGTGGGGAAGTAGTTGTAGGGAAGGTGGTTGTGGGAAAGTTGGGGTAACGATTTGGGGAAATGCTTTGTGGGGCGGGAGAGGGGACCTGTTTTTTTTGGGGGGGGGGGGGGGATGACATTACATGTAAAGTCGTCCTTTATTTTAGTAGAAAGGGTTCTCTTCAGTTATTGATACAATGTCCACCAGGTAGTTAGTTCACTGTTACTGAGACATAGATTTCTACCAACCATCTTACCTCAGGTAAAACTCAAGTCAACAGGGAATGACAAAGAGCACTTACCTGTTTACCTAAACACGTTGGTATGTTATACACAAATAATGACAACCAGAGGACATAAATACCCAAGACGATGCAACGGATCGTTAACACTGTAATATCATGCAATGATTTATATGCGTGAAAGCTTTCTAGAAACACCAAATATATGAGCTGAAAAATGATATTTGAAGTGTAAAGAAAATTTACTCATTTTGATACAGGGAGGATATTTTTCTGCTGAGCTTTCACGAGGAGAAACTGCGTCCATGTGTTGGTTCTATGAATACGTTGTTTTGCATTATGTATCAGATGCATATGCCAGAAATGTTGTTGAATTTTTCATGGTAAAACAATATACTTACCTTAACATATTTTCTTTTTTTTTCATCAATCTATCAATAAGTACTTCGACCTCTTAATCCAAAAGTAGACAGTGTTATTCCGGGGTGTATAACATAAGTACGTCAGACCTTCGTAACATAAACTTCAGCATAATATTCTCTTTGTTTTCTATTGAAAGATCATGTAACACTAATTGAGCTGTTCCTTCTGTCTATCAATGGTTCTCGTTCGTATTCTTTCTTGCTTTACTCCCTTGGGTCTCTCGCATGACAAGCTCGCAAGGGAAGGAGGTTTCTTTCTTCTTCTTCAAGCTCAATTTCTTTGATTAGTGTGTTCAATTTATTCCTTTTTTGAACTTTTTGTTCCAACGTTTGTACGCTACATAGAATAAGATTGAACATTGGTTAATTATTGAACTGATTTCCCAAACGTTGTTTTCTCGCTGTTAGAACGACAAAACCGCCCACCTCTTCACCGTAATTGTTCGTTTCGTTTGATAGTTATATTGCACATCACCTTGTTTTTTGTGATATGTTGATCTGTCTTTTTCTCACTGGTATATTTATATGTTGGTTTTTGACTGGATATATGTTTGTCTTGGGCTAGCAAAACTATGTCATTTACGACGTCCAAACCCCTGGGATTACAGTGAATGGTCATTAATCTCCTCTGTTAGCATCTTTGCCGCTTAATTCATCAATCAATTTATGCAAAGTTTGTAATGCGAGATAACCTACCGCTCTGACAGGTATGTTTGTGGTCGTTATTTTTCTCAGATCCTGATAAATCAGTTGTCGTATTTTTGTGACCTTGATATCTATATTGCATTATAATGCGTTATGGTATTCATTTCATAGGGCTTCAATTCACACTGCTGACATTTTACCGGCACATGGCCATGAAGAGTACAAGACAGTAAATATATTTTGTTTAACATAAGGTAACTAATCACAATATCAATTACTCATGATGATTATTGAGTACGAATGTTTGTTTAACAGAGTCGCTGTGGTATAGGAATTAATTACCAGTAAATGACGTTTCACGCATAATCTTGTCGTGTGTACCAATTGAAAACTGAACTGTATCCATGAAAGAGTTACTAGATAGTCATTCTGTCATTTCCTTACATTATAAACAAGACACTCGAAGGATAACAAGGCCTCGTATTAATGATATTATCACAGGTTTCTGTTTTGAAAGGTTGTCATTTCGACAAAGCGACATTTAAACCTATCCATTGAATGATACTCCATTGGTCTCCAACTTACACCGTTACTCCCTTAATCATTTCTGATAATCAAAACACTCAGGTATGTATATACTAAGTATCAAATACTTAGTAGGAAAGCATTACGTATGCTCTATCTAGTTACGAGTCTGCCGGACTCAACAAAGATCTTAACACAATAGTTGAAAGCTTTGCTAAAGGTTTAAACCCCCGCCTGGTGCCATATGAACTAGTAACAATAACAACCACCAGAATGAGAGATTAGGTAATGGGTGACACTTAAACATTTGATTATTTTAAT
>JAULCA010074094.1:0-16897 GCA_032360845.1 Crassadoma gigantea
ATATATCGATTATAATCTATATATTACATGTATGTATTTAATTGATAAATCATATATTGTGTGGTATTGAAATAAGCATATCGCAGTTCAGCAATAAAAGGAATTTCGAACCCACAAGCATATGTTTCGGGAAATATGTGACAATTTACCTTGATTTACCTTGATCCGGATGGCCGCGAAATGAGCTTAAAGCTCGTATTAACAAGGAAGGAGTAACTCGTATTTTTGTCATAGGTATGTCTAAATCCCTAATCATTTTACAAATATGTATACATCAAGCGCAAAATGAATAATAACTTAGTAAGTAAAAGAAATAACACCATCTGTTATAAAATAAACAGCTACTGTGCATGGCGCATCTTCATTTCGTTTATATTTCATCGTCATTTACAAACTAAAACTGTCATTGTAACCATGAGTGACAGTAAATAAAGTTCATATAATGCCCGGTTTAATTGGTATATTGGAATTAAATCAATATTTTGAATTTAAAAATATTTCTTTGCAAAGCATGCAAATTTCTTGTGACTTTTTCCTTCAAGTGTCCCGATTTGAGTAATGTATTTGGATATCATTTCCAGAAGTTTGGAGAGAAAATATAATCAGAACTCCCTTTGAATCTAAAATAGTTGAAGTATGTATACTTTTCTGCTGTTATTGATCGTTAATCCCCCAATATTACTAAATACCAAAGTGGGGGAAATTGAGGAAAATGGTGAGAATACATGATTATTAAAGAAAATGCTCTGAAGCCCAAAAAAAACTCTGGATCCGCCACTGAAAATAGATATTTTTTTAAAAAGTGTCCCGTTTCGGGTACATTGACGTTAACGTTACTTTTATGTGGTTTAAACTTAACACCGACAACCAAGTCAAATACTTCTGCTTCAAGAATATATATACTTGATTTGTTATAATATATTATTACATATTTTTGAGAATTCGGTAATTCATTATATTCAAATTTTGCTTCATGAAAATCGATCAAAGCTAGATATTTCGGCTTAACCTTATAATGGAAAGTGTTACTTTCGATGATGCGAAATCTCGTTCCTAACGTGAGATCGACGTGGTTAACTGTTCGATGGCGAATACAACATCCGAAAGGCAACTTAAGGGATTACTGCATCGAACATACGGTGTTTACAAGACAATGGCGAAACACCCAAACATGTCTATTACTGTGATTGTAGTCATTTTGTTTCTGCTCATAAATTTTAGCTACAGGTAACTTTCCATGTCTCTATTCTGATAAAATTGGTTAATGAAAATGCCAACATGCTATGATCATGCTGGATATCTCAACGAATTCGCTGACATCGGTACATGATATATATCAGACAATGAGGTCCTAGTTGTTGTATTTTTGTGACAGTCACAAAACTTACATATGTTTGGATATAGAATAGAAATGAGACAGTCAGCGATTTGATAAAACATATGTATTGTAAGTAATCATCTTCATATATGATCCTCCCTCCGTCAATATTGACGTGCACTGTGACTGTACATTGACGCTCGCCCCCTCACACAGAGTGCGAAAATACTCAGGTGGTGTTGCACTGAACCGGAAGAAGAAGATTGTGAAATTGTTTAGGTCTTGTGTTGTAGCCTCTTTGGAAATTTTTGAAATTTTGATTTTCCAAGCACTGTGCAGAATAAATAACTGATTTATCGAGGTGTCATGTCATAGCAGATTGTCTTTGTACCTTTCAGTACCCTAAAATTTACTGTCACTAAATTAAAATTTTATTGGAGAATACAACATTTGATATAGGGAGAATACTACATTTGATGTAGTAGTGCATTCTAGAGCTGACTCTGCATCAGACATGTATCTGACAAAATGTCAGAAATCTGGTGTCAGAGGATGTTGGGGCTACCTGGCCTGTAGGTACACGATACGAGACATAACTGACATCAAATTATGACTATTGACTATATGGCTAGCAGTGTTCTCGCTAAGTTTTTGAACAGTTGGTTGATTTGAAAAAAATAGCTCATGTGACAAGTTCTAGTATCACAAATAGTCCATTTCCTGGAAAATAGCCGGCTCAAAGTTGAGAAAAAGCAGGCTATTTTTGCCGGCAACTTGCTTTTAATGAGAACACTGGCTAGGTCTAATTTCATAGTTAAAATGTTGCATTGAATGTATATAATCACATATTAAATTTTACTGTTTACAGTTTTAAAGGAAAACAGATGGTGATCCCCCCCAAACCACCTGAAAGATTCTTTCCAGTGGGGTCAGCTGTTTTGGATTTTCCGTATGGAAACATTAACCCAGTCACCAACCTCCTTGTCAAAGAAGAATTTATATTCATGATGTACTACGCACCATGGTGTTCAAAATCCAAACAAATTCGAACTGAATTTTCTAAAGCAGCCAAGTATTTTCAAAATAGGGTAAGATTTGTAAATTTTGTGCACAGATGAATCAACAGTAGTTCCAAGATTTTTTTTTTTTTTAGATATTGACCTTATATGAAGCATTTTCTTTTTCATAAATACAGGAACATGTAGTATGTGTGCAGTTAAAATGTTTATTAACTTTCCTAAGCATTTAAATTTCTTTTTGATCTTGATAATTTCGTGTAGATATATTGTAAAGCTGAAGTCAACTTTACATTTAAAATAATCCACAAGACTTTGCTTTGGTTATCATTTTCAAAGTTGGCATTTAACATTCCAGCAACATATCTCAATAGAAGTTCAGGCCAGATTGTGTAAAATTATCCAGACCACATTGTTAGATTCTGCTTTATATACAGAGTATTAAACAGTCTTTTATACATGTACATATGTAATACAGAATTGTATTCTTTTCTGTGTCCAAGTCTGACATGTTTAACAAATAAATCTGGCAAATTATATTTAACATTTCAAAGTGACCTCCCCTTTTATAGTTCAGCTGTCAAAGCATCCATAACCAAGCAATTGATGACAGTTCAGTTTTGTGTAATTTCATTAGGTGCGTTTTGTTGCTGTCAACTGCTGGTGGCCAAATGGAGAATGCAGGTCGAGTTACAAGTTGATCAGCTATCCAGAGTTATTCATTTACCATACAAATCTGGATGGATTCAAGTTTACAGGTATACACAAACTGCTAAAACATGTACATATGCGAAGTGAAGAGGAAGTGCATGATGTTAACGTGACTTTTAGTGTTTGAAATTTAAATGATGCATCATTGGTTAATGTTAACAGTGATTGATTTATAATCATTTCAAACAAATACATTGCACAATCCTCCATGCTGTAGTTACCGATTACTTCTGTAAATCAATAATGATACCATGTAAGAATTACATCCCTTCAAACACTGACTGTTTGGTCTATCGTCCTAAGCCACCATGAGCAGGCATGGAAGTTAAAGCAAGTTGGTGATGATGCCAGTCTAGCAGCTGGAGGTACATACATACATGCCATGACTTCCCGGTGCAAAATACAATAAAACCCTGTTTTCTCGAACTCATAGGGTCCAGATCAATACTTCGAGGAATACATGGTATTTGATGAATCTTCATCAGGTGGGACAACAGACAGTACGAGCACTGCAACTATGGCGCGGATAGTAAATGATAGAAGAAAAAAAAAAGTCTAATAAAGATGACAGCATTTACTTAGGTTTGAAATAGCTAAACAATAAAGCATACAGCCACCGGTATTAGAAAGTAAATGAAATTAAAAAGCTTCATGTGTAGAGTACTAGTCGTTTTGACAGTCCGCCATAATGTAATCATTTGCTACATTAATTTAACAGAATATCAAAACGAGAGAAACTCTTCAATCTTTTTCAAATGAAGGAAATCTAGAATCCTTGTAATCATAATGAAGATTGATAACAAAATAAGCAATCACGACGTATCCAAGTTTGAATATCTTTAAAGGTGTTCGGATTCTGCTTTGTAAGTTTCCTTTAATATTGCCATGCCTAAATATGGTTTTACACACCAATTGAATAAACACTTCCTCCAAATCATTGATGGCAAAACATCGTCTTGAAAAAATAAATATGCATGCAACATGATAATGCAGCTACAACAGTGTAACGGTACAGTAACTTAAAGATACTGCCGTTAATCCTTTAATTATACGACGTCCAGTCGACGCCTGTACAAGCACAATGAGCGTGGGCCGTAGTCTGTGTCTGGAGACATATCGACGGCAGTGTGGGTACTTGTGATACACTGACTGGTAAAATATCTGTCAGGCTTGACAGATAATCACACCTGTTCGACGAATAAATTGGATTAATAATTTGACAATGGAAAGTCAGGGACATTGCTTTGTAAGAGGAATGCAAGGTATTCGAGGAATAACGGTTCGACTAATCCAGGGTTACATTACAAAGAATTTGTACGAATTCAGTCGGGACCAAACAAACTGTTTGACAAATAAGAGTATTCAGGTAAACCGAGTTCGAAGAATTGGTGTTTTCTTATAGTGAAATCAGTGATTATTTTTAGTGAGATTTGGTAAAAAATCGTAAGTTTTTTTATCTTAAGTGAGAAATTCGTTAGGACATTTAAAACAAACATTGTACTGAATATATCCTCAATATCACATCCTTGACATTCCGGGGTTTCGCTCACTTTCACTCTCTGCACCCCTGGAATATGTCATAGCAAAATTGAAGGCTCAGTGTGTACAACCTTGTTGATGAGACTAAAAGACTAGTTCAATCCTATGATATACATCAAAAGAATCGCGCAGTCACCTAACGGTAAAAATGGACAGGCTTTGAGGTCGAGTGTCGATCTTTGTAAACTTCAAAGGACATGTATCAGCGTAGCTATTGGTCAGCTTTTTTACCTGACACCAATTAGATAGCAATCTTTGTTCCTTCAATTTTGCTGTGACATATTTCAGGGGTGTAGAGAGCGAATGTTAGCGAAATGACTGGATATCGAGGATGCTTTGTTCACAATGTTTGGAATGTTTTATTTATTGCAGTGAACCTTTTTTGTTTTGCCATTGTAGGGATACCAACAGCAGAATACATGATTAAATATACAGAAGATATCCTATACCCATTGAAGATACTACACACGCGAGAGCAAATAAAGGAGTTTAACTCAAGATACGATGCAAGTATATATTAGCCGACAAGTCACCTGCCAGGCAATGCTTTGCAGCGACAGTAATCAATATTTCTTAATAAGTATCGATTATTTGGATCGCATTAGCATGAAAATTGATTGTCATGAAAATTTTCTCTTGTTCATGAATTAAAGTTTAAAATTGTTCATTGATAAATGAAATCAATTAAGATTCCTTCCCATGCCTGGAGCTAAAACTTCATTTGACAAAATAAATAAACCTATTGTGTGGTTGCTGAAAGTGGGCATATTCATTCACCTGACAGATATTATGGAAAACCAACTGAATACTGATGCCAGCTTTAGTTAGTTTTGATTTGGATTTTCAGATATATTGGATTGATATTAAATAATTCAGGTTTCACCTCAGATTTTATTTCCATAAACTTATCATGGTGTCTGTACATCTGTCTATCTTAGTTAGTATTCAGTACTTTGGAATTACAGAAAGTGACCTAACATAAAGGAATTCAATAAATAAATTCCATTAATATCTAAATGTTTTAAATTAAACCTTTGGGAAAATTTAAAATAATTGATAAAACTGTACATTAAACTTTAAATCAATGAAAATTATGAATATAGAAAAGATTTACCTAAATCCTTTGACTTAAGCACAAAGGAATTAAGATCAGGCATTCTGACAGAGTAAACATCTTTGGCTTCATTTACAACACCCACCAAGTAATTGTAGGTCAAATACAAAAATAATGTCCTCAAAGCAAGAGCAGGGATAGTGATAACTCCACAAGGCTCACTATTTATTGAGCATAATGAAAATAAATCCATGGCATACTAATAAAAAAGGAACTGAAAAACATTTCCTTATGAGATCATGGTAACTGTCAAACTTGTGCATAGCCTTAAGCAGTGTGTGTATCTCTGGAAACCCTGTGTTTGTCAGTCATCAGTCAACATTTATCATGGATATCATGATATTGGGAGCAAGCTTTTGAATACTGAATCTTTGGGAAATATATGTGTAGGGCTGTTACTGTCAAAAAAAAGGAAAAATCAGGTTAGAAATAAGCCCTGTTGGTCATGTTGTAATTGAAGGTCGAGGAAACTTTATTTCTCAGCTTTTTGAAGAAATCAGCCATCTTGAAAGGACTACCGGGTATTTCAAATCATTATTATTTAATTATTTCACTTTTGACAAATCAAGATTATTGATTAGAAGACATTGACTGGATTGCCAGCCAGAATATCTTACTAAAGATTTGAGTGGAATCTCCTTAATCTGGACCCATAATTTTAAAAAACTGTTTGACTGAAAACTTTTTCTTGATGCAGCAAAATTATCAGGGTTTTTAATGGTGCATGCACCATTCTGAAATAGTGAGGTATCATTCACACTGTTCAAAAAATCATTACAATGTCCACAGAAAATCAATGCTTAAGACATGTGGCACCTTTTTCATCATCTCCTAATTTTAAAATGACAGCTTAAAGTCTATACTATTTAGAAAAAACTTTTATCACATGGCTGTTCCTTCTACATATTAAAATTTCAAAATTGAAACGATGAATTGCTTAAGTCTTTATGTGATTCTATTGCATTTACATTTTTGCAGGATTGTTTAACAATAATCTTAAATAAATAAATATCTTTAATAAAGTAATATAATTAAACCTGTTTGTTTTTGTTTACAGAATGTGATAATAGGATTCTTTGACTTCCATGCCTCCCCTCAGCCACCAGGTTACCGCCAGTTTTATCTCGCTGCTATGAGGCTGCTTGAGGAAGGTTGGTACTTAGTATTTACATTTAGTGGGTTATTTTGGCAATGTCATTTTATAATTGATGTTCATTTAAATTTTTGAAACTTACATAATGCGAGATACTTTTTTGAAGATTTTACATCCATAAAGATATTGGTTCACTTTCCATCAAATCTTTTAGCTCTTAGTTGTTGGTGTCTATTGAAAGCTTGCCTTGTATTTTGTTATGTGTCATTTTTTTGGCATTCTAGATGTACACCCACCTTATTGACAAAAAGAAACCCCCAAAAAATTATTACATGCAGTGATGTTAGTTCAATAGATGTGGACTTTATAAATTCACCATTATGGATGCCTGGTCAAGTAGTTAAAAGTCTGGCTTTGTGCTCATATTCTCATGCAGGCGTCCATAGCTCAAGCCCTTATGTCGTCATATTTAGGACAGGCAATTTAAAAGAAAAAGCCAGTATTTTGCTAGAATAGTCCTACAAATTATGTCTCGATACTAATGTAACTTAATAGAAATTATCATTTCAAAAGGAACCCAAAGTGACTTGTAGTTTCATATTACCTGAATTCTTTTTATTTTGTTCACAGATTTTAGTCAGCCAGTCCGCTCAGCCATTATCACACAGCCGAACCTTGCCAGTCTGCTAGGTTTACACAACACCAAAAGTTTGATTTTGCACCGACTGACAAATACCACCTTGGTAAGTCGGACATGTGCTAGAATGTTGCTGTAAGGTCAAAATAAAATAATATGGTATTTCAGATTTCTTGGCAAAACTGTATATCATATCATGTGGTATGTTTGATGAGAATGATTTTATTTTCATGTTTATTCATGAACCAACTTACATACATTTAAACAAGAAGTAGATATCATTGTTATACACTTACCTGTTGACCTAGGTGACTATGAGATTGCATGTTATTTTGTCTGTCCCAAATTTATGTGTGAGCAATAACTTATTAATATAGCAATGCAATTATTTTAACCAAAACTTCATAGATTGAAGATACCATGACCAATGCACTGAGTGGAAATTTCTTATATGTACCCCAAGATCAAGGTCATGTCAGGAAGTCAAAGGTCAAATAATTGCAATTATTGTCCAGGTTATAGCTTCTAAACTACTGAGGAGTTTCACTTGAAATGGCAAAGACTGTTGTATTATCACTAAACAACTCTAATGAGACTTGGCAACATGTCACATGCAATTCTTGTACACGTTACATCAAGGGGTCAAGATTGAACAAACTTAATTCATGGCCAGGCCACAACTTATGAACAACTCTGTATTTTTTTCTTGAAACTTCATTGATGGATGTATCATGACTACATGCTGTGATGTGTACAGTTGTATATCTGTACTCCGAGGTCAAGGCTACAGCAGTGAGTGGTTTAGGTTTATAGGGTTTATTAGCATTAACAACAGTTAACAACAGTTAGGTGTCTTACAATAGGAGACAAGAGTGTTACAAAGTCATTTCTGGTAATCAATTTCATGATTGTGCTTTCAATCTAGTTAGATAATAGATAAAATTCGTATTTTTATTTGGTTTTTAGATTTATCCTCAAAACAACAACTTTACAGATGAGTACATAACACATTGGATCAGACTTCACAAACAGCAGGTTTGTAGCTTAAGGAACGTAAAAAAAACGTTTATCTGTTCATTCTACAGTCTTTACAACATGTATCTTACCAGACATCAGTAATACCTAGGTAAAATAGCAACGTCTGTTTTACGTCCGTATTTTTCATCCATAATACGGTTGTATAGTACATAAAACGGATGTTGCTATTTTTCCTGTATACTGTTTAGGCAGTTAAGGTTTGCGTTTTTTGCACCATACCACATGTATTTATTGTATGTATATACTTGGTGAATAAAGATCATACCATTGGAGAGAAAGTTTGACTGGGCAAAAGATCATTATTGGTGTGTTTGCTGCAGTTGATGGTGTTTTGTGTTGAAACAGTGTATGAAAAAAAGTGTCGGATATTTGCCATGATTTTATATAGTGTGATTGTTTGTATTTCACATAGTTTTGGTAAATATTGATCCTTCATTTTCAGCCTGTGGTGAAGTGGTTATCTCCCCCTGGGCACAAGACGCTGCATTTATCTACAGCAATAAACAGAGGACCAGCTGTGTTAGTGTTCATGCCAGTCAACCAGTTACACACCTATAATTACTATTACAACATGGTAGGTGGTAGTTTGTCTGGTCGTTCATTATCATGATGATATTTAAACTGTTTTGTTCAGACTTTGTGGTGGTCATATTTAGTATCCTGAGTGGCAATCATGAGGTCATTTGTGTCATTTTCAATCAATTCTGATGATTTATTGTCATGTTTGCTTATGAAATATTAATACATCATCTACATTACAACTACCACACAGGTAGATATTGGGGACTTAAGTAGCTGTCAGACTAAATCTCTGGTATATTTTTATTTGCTTTTAATTCAAAGAAGTTATATGGTTTTTTTTATTGTATTGTAGGAATTTTCAAAAGAAAATTTATTTCCTTTGTATTTTCATGACCTATAAGTCATGCACTGATAACACAGTTAAATAAATGTAGATTGAAGTGATTTTCTGTATGTATGTTTGGTTTTATTTCCCATATATATTTTGTTTTCCTCATTTGTTATCAAGCCAAAAATACCTATTTATATGTAATATATTTTTGCATTGCACAATGCACATGTTATGGTTGTGCTATACAAAAGAATTTTCATAAGTTCAATGCTTGATTTATAAAGGAAAACTGCTTATGATGATCAAAGTTTTAGGTTCTTTTTTTTAAAAATAGATTTGCTAGATGTATTTGTTTTTGTTTTCACGATTTAAATAAAAAGTACCCGTCATCCCATTTCTTCTCCTTGCAGGTCCGTGAAGTTGCTTTACACTACTTGAATTGTAACAACAGTCTTTTCCTACATGATGCTGTGGAGATAAGTATAAGACAACGGTTAGCGAGTTTGGAGGGACACCTACAACAGACAGACCAATGTCTACACAAACAAGTGTATAAAAGCATGTTGTACATGCCTCCAAGTCACGACAAAAACTGCTGTGTTTCCTTAGTGACTAGTCATAATAAAGATTATAGTAGAGAGGACTCTCAAACAGTATGCGAGTACTGTAAACATGTGAAGACCACACCTTCCTTGGAGGAGAGGTCACACCTGTGTATGCTAGACACACCCACAAGTCTTTCAGCTGGAGTTATGCTCGGTGGTCTTGCTCATACTCCACCCCAGTGTCTAAATACTGCTCAAGACTATAACACAAATGAATACCGGACGTTATGTTGTAAAGAGTGTAGCTATAATGTGCTGTCAAATGATAAGTGTTCTTCTAGAAAAACCACTGACCCTTTTGTAGCCAAAAGTAATTCTATTTTTCAAAACCTACAATGCAGAAATCTGAAATTGCAGGAGGAACAGAATTTGACATCACCATTTGGTTTTATCAAGGATTTTGACCGCCTTGGTATAGAGAAGGTGATTGGATTACACTGTAGGAGCAACAGAACTTTGAACTTACATGTAATGGATATAAAGCATCATTCTGTGTTTCTGGAAAGATTGGTACCTGGGTACCACATTGATGTCAACACACCAGCAGCAGTAATTGTGGATAAAAAGGTAAGGACAGTGTGGTCTTTGTACAATTACATCGAAAAGTAGGGACATTGTGCCTCTTAGCTAGACAGGTAAGGTAGTTGTTCTGCTAATTAATTGTACACCCTGCACCTGGTATTTACATATCAGTTTTTATTTTTCATTTCCCTTTTTCTACTTTTAAGCCCTTTCAACATGCATCTATAAAAGAACCTGCTTGCATGAGGGACTACCAGTTTGTTCAAAAGAATGACCTTCACCAATATCAGTGATTTATACCGATCACATTCCCAATGAGTTCTCATCAAAATAGTTCCCAATCACCCCGCTGAAATTGCCAACTGATTGCTGATTTTAATTCCGAAAATTTTGACCCGGTCATTGATTTAGCGTATAGAATGCAAGGCGTCTGCAAAAGCTTAGCTGATCACGAATCACTGAGAATATGGTGTTGTTGCAACGGCAAATACTACACCAAAAAATACGGCTATCGAACAGTAATAGCTCCAAAAGCCTGTCTGATGTTTTTAAATGCAAAACTCCACCACAGGCATTATCAAAACCCACGCTTGTCGGTCCAATTCAACTTTTAGAGACAGAGCTAACGTCGGTATTTCCACAACCTGAGTCAATTGCCGAGCCTGACTCTGACTGTCAATTGCAAGTAATATAAACCAAAGTGATATCTATGTTTCTGTTTGATAGATTTATGTATGCAGTTCAAATCAAGACCATAAATATACCTTTAGTACATCTCGGTAAAAGTCTAGACCACAAGGCACTTTTATCCATGGATATTATATATACACAATGTATTGTTTCTTCATGCTTCTTTACTAGTGCTACCCTTAAACAAAACCTCAAATCCTGGGACTGGGTAAATTGTACTGTAATAACCCTTGTAATACAATATTTTCTCCCAAAAACACCTGTGTTCGCGTTAGATTTTCCCAATTTCCAGAGATGTATTTTTTCCCCAAAATAGCCTAAAAATCATTGCATATTCAGGGTCACAGGGGTCAAATGGAGGGTGTGTAACCCCTCCAACACACCTCTTGGGACAAATGGACAGAGCCCAGTAGTGGTTAATAATTGCTAGGCATGAAGGAAAGCAAACATTTATGCTACCAAGATTGGCCCAGAGGTCCAGACTGACCCTAGGAGACTACCTCCCTGGGTCAAAACATGTAAACCATTGAGATCCCCACACTATAACCACTATAACTATAACAGAGCTGGTCATGAAGAATACACTAACTGTCTTGGTGTCTAGTGCAATCCAACAGATTATCATGTGGTACTTTTTGCAACTTGTATTTCTTGTACGCCTTTGATAAATTGGTATGGTACTCAGCAGGTTTAATATTGAAAATAAAATACAGGTTAGCTATTAAAGTAAGTTAAGTGTCAAACATCTGTCGGTATACAAATGTACATAGATAAATTTAAGTGCAATAAAGCCTGATAGCAAACCTTTGCTGAAGTGAAGTTAACTGGCTGCACAAACGTTTAAAAATTATATTTGTTATATGAGCAAAACAAAAAATCTTTTTCAATAACATTTTTAACTACAGAGATCAGAGCTGTTGTGAATCAACATTGAAAATAAGTGACATTTTGAAAAAAAGAAAAGAAATAATGATGTAAACAGCAGAGTTTTAATACTGGTGGTGATAAAAATAAAAAATGGTTTTGTGTGTATAACACATTACATCATTCTAAGAAAAGCAGCTTTACACAGGAAAAGTTTCAGTTAAATAAAGATCGATTATGAATGTTATTGTAAGATTTAATTATCTTGAGAATTAACTCATGTTTTATTAATTAAGGAGACAGCTATCATTTTCCAACATGTTTTTAAAGTCAAATCTGCTTTTACTTTTGACCTCAAATAATGCTCTATTAAACAGACCCACCGGCCAACCCTACCAGTGGCGCCTCTTAATGCTGGGGTTTCGCAACTAGGCATGGCAGATCTTAATTGGCTCTCCCGAAAATACTCCCAAGTACCTCCAATGCCTTTTCGATCAATAAATTCTTGAAATCATTTCATTTCATGATGTCTCAACCATTTCTTAAATCTGTCCAGTATAAAAAAATTCTCATAAATCCCCTTAACAATGAATCCTTCAGACATATTATCATACATTTCACCAACAAAAATGTTTGAAGGGTCTTTTGTTTGCAAGAGTTATTTCCCATAGGCTATGTAGCCTGTGTTTGCAGGTTGTTTGTAGGAGTTGTTTCCCATAGGTCAGATATAATGTGTATCTAGGCTTTGCACTTCAAGTTTAAATGATCCAAATGCACAGCTTAGAAGCTAAGTATTTTTCGACAGATTTATATACAATATTTTAGGGTTTTAGGCTTATTGGCAGGAAAGATGGCAAATCTGGTGACTCCCAAAGGAGCGAGTAAGGTTGTTTTCGTCAAATTGTTCAGATTTTGTTTCAGTCTCCAGAGTCGTGCATAAGAGAATGTGTCGCATGCTGCAGGCTTTGAAAGCTTAATATATAACATTAAATCAGTTTAATCAGCTTGTTATTGGTGGGAGGTTGGCATGTACTGTACCGTGTACCTTCCAGAGGTCAGAATGGTTTGATGTTACCTGACTTCATTATCTTATTGTTCAGCTTCATAAGATGGAACTATATAATATGAGGCTTACATTTACAAAGTGGCTGTGAGAATTGTGTGTTGTTTGTATTATGTTTGTCTTTTTTTATTCATCACATTTTCCTTTTTTTTTTTTTATCAGAATGAAGCACAATTTGTTCTCAGGGAAACATTCAACAAGAAAAATTTAGGTAAGATGCATTGATTTACAAACATCCATTATCTGACGTAGTCAATAGACTAATTCTCTTTGGTTTCACTATTGTAGTTAGAAGTAGTACTACATGCGTTCCATGTTTTTTAATTGCACTCATTGTTCTACCAGGTTTGTTGAATTGTTTCTCCTTAAATATTGATTACTCACAAATACTTCATATTTTAATATATATTTTCAATGATTGAACAACTACAAACTCAGTGTATGATGGGCATACAATGTATCGTTCTGCTGTATCCTTATCATACATGTTTTTTTATGTGATTATACATGTACTTTTTAAATTGTGTATTGTTCTATTGATTCTTATGACATCATTTTGCTGGGATT
This sequence comes from Crassadoma gigantea, assembly GCA_032360845.1. NCBI lineage: Eukaryota > Metazoa > Mollusca > Bivalvia > Pectinida > Pectinidae > Crassadoma > Crassadoma gigantea. The sequence goes on from JAULCA010074094.1 coordinate 13,631, forward strand.
GCTTGATTATTTAGGTGAGCCACGGAATTAGACTATTGCTTATCAGGTGCTAACTACTAGTCCTGTCAGGGCCTTTTTTAATTACTAAAGATTTCCCTCCTAAGTTATTTTTTTAAATAAAACTTGAACATCTCTGTAGTAATGTTCCATGCTTAAAAGATTTGGGGGTAGGGGGCATATAGTTCCCTCAGGTCCGTCCCATCCTGTCCTGAGTTATTGAAGATGCACAAGTGACTTAGATTTTGAACATATTTTGACCAAATGTCATGTGAATTTTTAATTCTTTATTACATCTGTGGGTCCAAGCTTAAGGTCAAAGCCAAATTCACCTTAACTATTTGTAAAATTAGTCTACCAATTCAGTAAAAATTACTCAAAAAATGACAAGAGAATAGATGATTTAACAAACCATGATATGAACACAGAATCTTATAAAACTAGCACGAATATGAAAAAGGAAATATTTAACATGGAGACCCATGAAAAAGGATTAGGAGAATAAGACCAAGTAATCTTGAAGGGCAAGCATCTTCTGATTCAACCACAGCTGCATTTCCCAATGAGATCATGATGGTGACCATTTAACTTTAAACATAATTTTCAACCTGCATCTTTGGTGTGTTATAAGGTTTGTTTGTTAGCATTATTTATCATGGAAGGCATGATGTTTGGAGCAGGGTCTTGAGTATCTAATCAACTGTGATATGTAAATACTGTTTGTAGAGGAAGCCCGGAAGTTACTATCGAAAAAGGGAAAGTTAACAATAGGAAAGTAAAAATTGTCAGTTTATCATACAACTTATTATACATAATCAGCTGTCCCTGTTGGTCATGTTTTAAGTAAACTAATGATCCAGGAAAGTGGCTTAAGTAGGAGAGTAAGTTATATTATTCATTTAAAGTTCAGCTTGGTTTACCGATATATGATTGATCTGGTCAATGAATTTATTAACATTTAAAGACAATGCATTGTATATTATCGGAGTGTGAAATTGAAGGAGTTGGCTAGGTTTTTATTACCAGTCCTGATAAGCTCATCAATAAATTCAGCTTGATATGAAAACAAAAACATTTCACATGAAGAAATATTTTTTGTTTGAAAATTTTCTTCAAAATTCACATTCCATCTATTCCACTTTTTAAGTATACAGTGTCACAATCTGACTGTAACACTGATTTAAGAGTACTAAGAGGCTTGGCCTAGCAACTGAAAAAGCCAGCAACAAACGATTGTTTAGAAGGATTCTTGTGAAGTTTTGGAATCAAATACAAATATTGCTAATATTTTGTCTTTCAAAATTTTTTAAATTATATATGGAGGTTTTCTGTGGTTTTCTGTGGTTATGCAGCTAGCATAGTCCTTTTATATTCAGGTATAATATTAAAGTGTTAGCAGAAACAGATTAAGGTATTTTATTTTTTGTCTGTAGATACAACTACATACCTGTCATGATAATTGTAGAGGTTGGACATCAGTTTGAAGAATTACATGCATGTACTTGTGTATTGTTTTTTGTTTTAGATTTAAAGCTTCTTGTTGTTTTTTTATTGATACATTGTTAGGATCTTGATCTGAAAATCACATATACAATCTGTAAGTTGTGAAGTATTTTCAGTTGTAATCAGATGTATATTGTTGTTATGATCTGGAATTTTTATACACCATTTGATATAACACACTATCTAGCTAACATAAGCCACTCTAAAGCACTTTACAGTACATATATATAGAATTAATACAATTAGCATATACATTAAGCAATACAATTTGAGGATTTTGCATGATCTGCCTTATCAGGTGCTAACTACTAGTCCTATGCCACCTGGCTAATATCTCCCTATGTGTGTATGCCTGTGTGTATGCTGGAGATGTACACTGTTGTAAGGAGCTGGCGTGGTAATCACATACAGTGTTGTAAGGAGCTGGCGTGGTAATGACATACAATGATGTAAGGAGCTGGTGCTGTAATCACATACAATGTTGAAAGGATCTGGAGATGTAAACATGTACACTGTTGTAAGGAGTTGGCATTGTAATCACATACAATGTTGTAAGGATTGGTGTTGTCATCACATACTATAATGTAAGGAGTTGGTGTTGTCATCACATGCAATGTTGTAAGGATCTGTTCAAATTGATCATTAAAATCTGCTTCACCTTTTCTGTTTGTGAGGTTTAATCTTCTTTCCTGACAACAACAGAAAAAGAAATTAAAATCTCCTGAGCATAAAATTAGACCAATGGAACAGTGTGATTACATTTCTAAATAAAGGAAATGCTTGAAATGTCATTATGTTCAGTGAATTTTGTTTTAATGACACTAGTATATAAATATATGAAAACTGACAGTTGTGATGAACCATTTTTAGATGATATTAATATGCAGTAATATATTTGATAACACATTTCCTTCTCCAGTACAGATGTTGATGATTAATCTGAGTGACTTTGTCAGCTAGAAAACAAAGCTTTCTCTTATCATGGTGCTGAACTCTTCAGAAAGTACAAAGATGATGTGTGCTGGAGTTCGTTCATACATGTTCTGAGAATGAGGATTGGTGAAAATGGATGTGAAATACAGCTCCCCTGTGTGTAGGGGAAAGTGTCAATGGCTGACATAGATATATGCTCAGCGTATTTTACTACCTCAAACACAATGCATTTTGTACAATGAGAATTCATAACTATTTTCCGAATGGTATTCCTAATGAGTCCATGGCTAATGTCTTGTTGAAGATTTTCGGTGAAAAAACCTGGCTTTGACACTTGGATGTAACAGTTTTGTGTCACAAATGAGGCATCTGCACTAACGCTGTGAGAGCCAAGTGCTGAAAGCAATTGTTACATTTAAGAGCTTGTGAAATTTTCAGTAAAGGAAACATGAAATAAGGTGCATTCCATCATTGACTTCCATTATCCAATTTCTAAATACAGTAAATGCCTTCAGTTTATTATTCAATTTTAGTTTTGTATTTCAATTTTAGCTATAGTTGCCCTGTTTGATCTGGGGTGTTGGTAATTTGTATACTGTATTACACTGTCATTATTCCTGGGACCTGTTTGATCTGGGTTGTTGGTAATTGGTATACTGTATTACACTCTCATTATACCCCCCACAACGAAGTAAGGGGGGGCGGGGTATACTGGAATCAGCTTGTCTGTCCGTCCGTCTGTCTGTAGATGCATTTTGTCCGGCTATGCCTTCGCTCAGTTTACAATGGATCTTTTTAAAATTTTGTAACAATGGCCAGTACAATATGGAGATG
>JAULCA010074205.1:0-16893 GCA_032360845.1 Crassadoma gigantea
TGTCGGGAGAGTTTGAGGTGCTGACAACAAAAATCGACTATGACACAACACATACCTTGCATATATCGATAAATGGAATATTTATTGATCCAAATCCGCTCTTATTATCATCAACAGCTGCTAAATTCCGCCAGTAGAGTCCTCGGTTTACAATCGTTCAAAATTTCCCACCTGCAGATTCCCTACGACAAGAGAATCTGCCGAGGTGTACCGAATGATTTAAACGGTGACGAACGAGCTACATAATCTTCTAATTGTGTCACATTGAAATTCACATGTATTAATAGGACCTTCAATTTATTTTGCGCTGTCAGACCTGACAGTTGAAATAGATTTATATCTCGAAAGTGTCTCAGAGTTGGTAAAAGGAGCTATTTAGTCAAAGTACAACCTGAAAATCAAGTCGATACTGAACATATTTTTCTCCTTACCAAAGTGTACGTTGTTGATAACGACACGATCCGAAACTAATGTCTAGTGTGGACAGTTTCATCTGTTGGGAAAGCCAGTGATAAAATAGCTACGACCAAAACAACGGAATATCCGGGCCTTTCACGTACTCGATATTCAGGGGTTATTCTCAAGTTCACTCTCTACACCCCGGGAATATATCATAGCAAAATTGAAGGGTAGGTGTGCACCAACTTGTTAGTGGGACAAGAAGACTAGTTCGATCCTTTGATGTACATCAAAAGAATCTTGCGGTCACGTAACGGTAAAAATTGCTTTGAAGTCAAACGTCTCTCCTTTGTAATCTTCAAAGTTTCAATTTTTTTTATTCACCAGATGCAATACAGCATATAGGTTATACAATTTCATCACACATGGTTCATGATAAGAATACAACAAACAAGATGGCGGAAGATAATTCCTGATTCACATTTAACAGTTTATTTAAAGTTTTGACATTTTTACATGAAAATTATTCAATCAATTTATGAACACTAGGATGTCGATAATAATATTGTTTTAAATATGTATTTCTAAACTCAGAATAAGTTGGACAAAGTAGTATAAAATGCATCTCATCTTCTACATCTTTTTTGTTACATACAGTACATATTCTTTGGCCTCTTGGGACGACATTGTAACGTCCTGACTCAATATTAAGACAAGTGTCTAACTATATTATTATGAAGAATTTTGTGACAAAGTTATATAAAAACTTGCTTAACTTTATTGTTTATTGTCACTTTAATGGATTTAGATTATTCTTCAGACAAGAACAGCTACACTGTATTTGAGATGAGATGGTTGAAACCTTTTAATGTTATTTGATGTGTCTCCGGATCTGACCTGGCAGGGCATGCACTTTTAGGACTCACACAACTAAATCATTCACTATATGTTATTACCAAACGTTTTAGCTAATAACTTTAATATTTGAAGTTCAACAACCAGTGACAACTGTCTAGATTCATAGATACATACCTTTCAAAGGCTACAAAATGACTTTTTTTGTGGAAGGTTTAGTTGCATATAAGAGTGTCACAGCGTCTAGAAGTTGACAACTGGAAGTTTACAAGCAAAACCACTGACCCAAAACAGGACCGCCCCAGACATTTTGCCCCTGTGCAAATCCGCACACAGGCATGGAAATGTATCTAACGTATACATTTTTCAAAAGTTAGATACCTGAAAATTTCATTTATCTAAAAAGCTGTCATCAGTTCCTAATTAAACTCACTCAGTGGCCCAGTAATTAGCTTGAACTTTTTTTTAAATAGGAACCTCAAACGTATGAAAGACTTGCTGATTGGCTGATTTAGTTGTGTGAATCCTTTTTACCATGCGAGAAAGAAAAAATAATATGCAGGGTAACTGTAAATTACAAAAGTTCACATTTACAAACCCCTTTCTACAATGTTTTCTTGATAATTTTGACGGATTGCGATTTTGTTGCATCTTTATGTGTTAAAAACCACGTTTCAACCAGCACGATTGCATTATGACTATGATATGAAGTTTCTAAAATATACGTTTCAATACATATACTTGTACAATTTAAATATCATGCCGTCGTCATATTTTTTTCGATATGATATTGTAAAAGGTGTATATTATAGAAACGTGAACAGAGTCCATAGTTTACACAGTTTATACATTAACCTAATGTGAACTGCTTTTAGTTGGGTGTCATTCTTAATATAAATGCAAATTTGAACACGATACATTCAACATGAATCACTTCTTGTTGATTTTGTCAATGACATTCATATTGATGATGAATGCCAACTGGAAGCAGTTTAGATCTTATCTTAAATTTTTGATAATTATTTGACTTCTTAGAAAATTATGAAAATAATAAGAAAATTGATATTGTACGACAAAATGAAGCATTTAGCTCAGATGGCTTACACTATTTAGCCTACATGTTGTATGTCTGTTTAATGTAAGTGAAGTTATGTGACCGGACGACGCCCAAACATAGCGTGTGCACTCTCCACACAAATGTGCGGTTTGGTGGATTTGGTTAATCAATATTACAAAAAAAAAAACAAAAAAAAATACGGAACCCTAAGTATGAAATAAGGAACACTGTTTATATAAAATTCACATGGAATCAATTAGGATTATATTCAAATTTACAATGCGTGTTACACGGCATCATTGTGAATGTCAAGAATTGGTTTAGTTCTCAAATAACATGTAAATAACACGGAGATGATTGACCGGAACTTTACCTAGCCTGTGGTTGGGGAAATTTACGGTCCAGGTACATGTACAAAGTGGCTTTGTTTACCTTTATACGTCACAAGTCACGTGTCGATTTGGGTCATTTGATCAACACCGAAAAACACCATTTCTAAGTTTAAGAAGATATAGTTAAAACGATCAACTATAGATGTAGCTAAAATATAGTAGTATACTCAAAAATAAGGCTTATTTATTTAAACTCAAAGTCGTTTATATTGTTGAGCCGTGTCCCAATTTACACCAACCACGATTTTCATCGCACAACGTTCGTCCGTTATATGGACAAATGTGCGCAAGCAATAGTCGTTCAGATTTTAATCGTTAACATTGTGCAAACATCGCTCACATCATGTGCGCTCATCGCCCGCAACACTTCAACATCGTGTATTGTTGTGAGATCCACAACTGCGTAAATGAAAATAAATAATCATGTTCAAATGTAGAACACTGATATCGAACATTACCTGTATGACGTCACAATACACGTGTACGTATACGTATATCGTATGCCATATAAAATATGATACATACATTTGTATTTGTGTTTATATTTTCAGGGTCGTCTGGGTCTACCGTAAGTGTAGCATTTCTTGTCGGTTTGTCTGAAAATCAGGTTCATGAGAAAAACAATTTGTTTAAATATAAGCGCTTCTTGTTGAACCATAGAAATGTTTATAACTCCGAGACCGGGAAGTTTAGAGCCCCATACAGCGGTATCTACGTCTACCATACTGTCGTGTCAGCACAGAAAGGAAAAACGGTAAGATCTTGTCTTTCTCAAAGATATTTCCCTAGTGTACATTTACACGTAAGATTGAGTTGTAGCAGCTGTATAAATAATCTCAAAATAATTCCAGACAAGAAAAACACGAGATAAGAACGTATTAAAGGTCTGCTTCAACCATCGTTATGTTATCGTAAGAGGTGATAAATGTGTTGTTACTGGGAGAATTTACTTGTCTTATACTAACGAGAGGCATTGAAGAGACCAGCCTTGGTATGCTTTCCGCTGTACAATCAACAACTAAGATGTTTATCTTATATTATAAAGTGTATTAGTAAAAGGAAATTAAGAACTCAACAAATGTTGATTTAATTTGCCTATAATGTGTATGTGAACATGTGTGCATGTATGTACGTGTGTGAAAGAGGATGTGTCTGTATGTGTGAATCTTGGTGATAATGCGGTAGCAAAAATATTGAATATTACTATGTAATTTTGTCTATTGTCTTAAGTATGTATGTATGTATATGTTCAACATGATGTCAAAATAAAAACAAAAATAATAAAAAAAAAGATGTTGATCCTCCTTGCACACTACTTTTCTTTTTTGACGGTGTCTTCATAAGTATATAAAGTGTGGTAAACCAATCCTTGCCGCAACTTATTTAGAGCCGAACGTCATGTAAACAGAAATTGGTACCAAATTAAAAGAATTGTGTTTAACTCGATCAGGGGAGGAAGTCAGTCATGTTCTTTGCTTTTGAAAAGACTAAAAAGCAATTGGCGAGGAATTACTGGGTAAAGCTTTTGCAAAACGTTTTAGATAAGACCCGGTATACTGAAAATAGCGTAGTAGTTTTCTTATGAACTGCGTTAATCATAAGATGATTATAAGGTTATTTATTTTATTTTCTAAGCTGCCATGCAGTTACATCAAACACTTGAAAATGATGATCAACAGGACGTGATTAAGGTTTAGACGGAGAGTTTGCCAAACTGGGCTACGTCACCAAGTGCTGTATACCAGTCACTCAACCAAGGACAGCAGATATACCTGACTGCAACGAGCGATCTTCACTCATATTATTACGCCAACTGGTACCGTCTTGTGGGCATTTGTTAGCAATTGCTCAATAAATGAAATAGCAAAAAAAAGAAAGGGTCTGGATGATTGAAACTGAGATTCAAATCAATCGAAAATTGTCTTCGGCATTCAATCAAATATAATTTTGATTAAGACAACGATGCATTTGATTACAACGAAAAAAAAAGTTTGGTAATCTGTATCTATTTTAGAAATCTGATAGTCTCCTTTTAAGTAAAATCATTCTAGAAAGAAATAAAGCTTATTTAACCTACATATGTAACAACATCAATCGTCAAGATTGTTACTCCAGATTTTTTCTTCGACTTTAAACTATCCTCCATTCCTTTTAGAAGATGATGTAACAGAAAGGTTTTTTTTTGGTTTAGAGCTGCTTCTGCTATGAAAATATGTATCATTTCATCATTTTGATACAATGCATTTTAATTCCCTCGACTGTAACATAGTTGTTTTACATATTTTTTCCAGTGACCTTATAAGTAGATCAATGTAATTGTGGTTACGTCGGAATGCTCAAGCTAGCTGACACTTTTATTTATCAAACAAAAACTAAATAATTAACGTTAATACCATGGTTGTGAAACGTGTAAAAGAGACAAAATAAAATGGATTTTTTTTTTATTTATAAAGTTTCGTGTTAAGATGAAATATAGAATTCGAAACCAATTTCGATATAACGGCACGACGTTTGTGACATCAATTTTTAGACAATATACAAGACATAATTACATAGATAAAATGAAGAAAGTCATTGAAATGTTTCATGAATTTGAAAGAAGGAACATTTAAAGTAAAGTCTTAAAAACATAATGTAGGTTCGTTGAAATCGTATTAAAAAATGCGCATATGTAGTTGATATATAAGAGTTAAATGTATTAACATAAACAATAAAACCAAATAAAATGGAATTGCAAAATATTTGAGCATGAATTAATGACATGAAGAATAGATCATGAAAAGATACATTTGTGGTATCCAGACGAACTTATTCTAACGCTTTAAAGAATGCACCAGATCATTATTGGCATTAATATTGAAAAAAGGACAATCCGTGGAAATTAGAAATTCCTCAAATGCGATAATATCATTAACAGGAAAATGCCAGAGTTCGATTTGTTTTAGTATGATTTAACGTCCTATTAACAGCAGCTAGGGTCATTTTAGGACGGCCTCCCCTGTGTGCAAGATGCATGGGTGAAGTGTATGTGTGTGTGTTTATGGAGGCTACTATATTTTCGTGTTTGTCTTCTTGTGATAGTGCAGAACTGATACCGACTATATAGTGCTACCTCACTGAAACATACTGCCGAAGACAGCTAGCAGGACATCCCAGACCTGTTACATTATACTGACAACGGGCGAATCATTTTACAGACTCTGGTATGTCTCTGCTATGGGACAGAACCCAAAGCCTTCCCCACAGGGGCGAACGCTCATCTAAAGCCCAAAAGTGAGGCATTGTCAAGGGAAACATTAGGCGGAAGAAACCAGAGAAAGTATTTATTGGTGTGCATGGATTTACAATGTAAACTTGTGTGCCTCAATTACATTGATATGTCCAGTATGTATCTCTTTATACTGTCCACATCCTGAAAAATAAAATAAAACAAACATTGGTTCCCGATGTAAATTTAAATAACACATGAAAATGTCAATAGAATTGGTTTTCCCTCAAAGATACCCGAACTATTATTATAATATTTCCGTAAGCTGGTAAAAGTTTTCAACACTTTTTGTCCAATTTATATTAGCTAAATGACTTGTCGACTGAATAATACACTTTTAATCGCATATGTTAGGATGTGTCACGTGACAATGCATTAAAGATCAAGAACTGTTCTAATCATAGAATGTATTTACACATTACTCGCATGGTAACATGCTGGGACCATTAGATTAAATGTTGGCTTATGCTAAATTTTGCATACTGTTGGGAACATAGCTTCAACACACAATGAAGTTTACTGCTGAAAACATACCCGGTAACTTGAATACACATTATTGTATCCAGAACATTTTACGAATTAAATAAATAGAAGTGAATAGAAAACACGAAATTCTAGAAAGAAGTTTTGCATGTAACAATCAATCGACTTAAAAAGAATATTTTTTTACACTTTTCAAATACTACCTCCAGTATGTGTACATCGAGGAAATACGGGTACATAGTCCACATTATGTGCGGCAAGACAACTAAATTCATCTAAGCAATCTTTTTAATATGTGTAAAACTAATATGCCTCTCGATTTCTATTAAATATTGCCATAAAATCGTTTTCAATTGGGTAACTTTATGAAACCTAACAATTTTATGAGTCTTTCTAGTATTATTTTTCATGAGTCTTTCTAGCTTATTTTCCTGAGTCTTCTTTAAAACCAATCTCTAGTAAATTACGCTTTTGGTATTGTATAAACATGTGAAACTGTCTTGTTAAACGCCGGCTATGTATATGTGTATATATGTTAAAGATGTTTGTAGCTATAGCGCATTTAGTTGGGAGCAGAGCGACGGGACAGCAGGGGAATTCGTATTCTCAAATACGCTCGGCTACTCAGCAGAAAGTTTGGTCGTCTTGTTACCAATAGAAGATAACCAAGTAAGAACTGTTGAATATTCTTGTTCAATATATTGTTGCTAGTATCAACTTTAAAATCTGAATCAACACATTCTGATATATTGAGCTGTTAGAGGACTACATTTTTATTTACAGATTGTATTAAAGTGATATTTAATTTATCTTCGATTACTTTTTATCGAATATTGGGATCCATTACAAAAGAGTTCTTGTGGAAATATGAACAAACGTTTTTGTTTAAAAACATAAAATCGACTAAATTTATATTTCAGGTACAATTTGATATCGACTAAGCAATGCACTTAAACGTGATTTTCATTGCCGCATTTTTATTGGCGGTGGCACTTGTTAACGGCGACGAGGAGAAATACTCAAATTACTATGCAAACCAGAAACAAAAGAATACTGACGATGAAGACGAAAGTTCCGGATGTAAATTAAACGTTGAGTGTAAAAACAAGAAAGGGGAACCTGGAGCACCGGGTGTGCCTGGGATAGATGGAAGATATGGATTTCCCGGGCTACCAGGAATGAAAGGAGAACAGGGAATGCCTGGTAAGTAACGTGTGAATCATGTCCTAATTGTGTTGACTAGAAATGCAAGTTTGTAGCAGTAAGAAATTTCACTATTACTCAGGTTCTCGACACAAATAATAAATCATAATTTTAGGACAGGCATTGGCAATCTCCATTACGCGGAAAGCAGAAAGGTTATTTTGAATTGTTAACAGAACAAATGCTAGGGAAATATTAAAGGGGCCAATTTTCGAAATGGCAAATAGAAAAAAAGTTTTTCTGTATAATTACATGCTCGCTGCGTTACATAATAAGCTAAATCGTATCTGATATGAAAATTTTTAACATTTGCTATTGGCATGATATCTGTCCTTGAACAAAAACTATATGATCTAAATCGACCTTATGAATAATTCATCTATTCCAAGACAACTTTCATCGGGCGACGACGAAATATCAGACGTGAAATGATTTTGTTTGAACTTCTACTTAATATAATATATCAGAATGTTTACATTTTTCTCAGTTCTCTCGCTTAAACTATCTTCTTACTTTCCTCTTTGCATTTAGATAAACTCTATTCATAACAACTCTTCTCCTTTATGTACAAAATGTGTGAAAATATTTGGAACGTTTGCTTAAATATTAAGTTAAAATTTTTGCGTAAAACATCCAGTCTGAAAACCTTGCAATGATAATAAATGTCCCACACATTGAATAATATAATAATAGATTACTTAAAACTTGAAATATATACAATATATTCCAAGTAAAGGAACGCGCGAACACTGACTTATCTCATTCAACAAGATTTATTTAACGTTAATAAACTGCTTTCAGTTTTGCATTCATTTTTTTTCAAGTTTCATTTGGTATTCAAACTGACAGTTAATATCAACGAAAACAGTTCAAACTTGTGTTTACCATGTTTAAAAGTATTACACCTCATAGACGGGGACTAAATTTGCAAAGTGGTTAAGGCGTCTGACTTTCTGCTGCCACTAGCCCTCCACCACTGGGTCGTGGTGGCAAAATGGTTAAGGCGTCTGACATTCTGCTGCCACTATCCCTCCACCACTGGGTCGCGGTGGCCAAGTAGTTAAGGCGTCTGACATTCTGCTGCCACTAACTATACACCACTGGGTCGTGGGTTCGAGGCCTACATTGGCCAGTCGCCAGGTACTGGCCGTTGGTCGGTGGTTTTACTCAGACAACTCTGGCCTTCTTCCACCATTAAAACTGGCACGTCCTTAAATGACCACAGCTGTTAATAGGACAAACTAAATCAAAGTTAATCTTTATTTTTATTTCTATTTTCAGGGTCGCCTGGGAATACCGTAGCATTTTTCGTTGGTTTGGCTGAGCACCAGGGCCCTGAAAACAGCAGCTTGTTGAAGTATAAACGCGTCTTGTTGAACCATGGAAATGCTTATAACTCTGGGACAGGGAAGTTTAGAGCCCCATACAGCGGTATCTACGTCTTCCATATTGTCGTGTCTGCACAGGAAGGAAAAACGGTAAGATCTTGTCTTTCTCAAAAATATTTCTTAAGTATACTGTACATTTACATGAAGGATTGAGATGTTGCAGATATGTCAATAAACCGAAAATAATTGCAGACAATTAGAACACGAGATAAGAACGTATGATAGGTCTGCTTCAACCATCGTTATAGTAAAGATGTAAAGCAGTCGTTACCGCCACCAATTTAAAGCCAAACATCAAGAAAAGAGCAATACGCACCAATCTGGGGAGGGAGTCAATAATGTTCCTAGCTTTTGAGGATGCTAAAATCCCCAAAAGCGACGCACTATTTCGTAAAGCTGTTGTTCACATAAGACAAATGGACCCAAAATATTGAACATGGTGTAGTAGCTTCATTGTTGTGACACTCGTTTACCAAGCGATAAAGAAATAGATGGATATCCGGTCTATCATAATTTTTATTTCCTGTATGAATGCCTTAATTAACTGGTAATTTTACTAAGGCTATTTCATTTTTCTCAGGCTGCCGTGAAGTTACATCAAACATTTAACAATGGTGAACAACAGGACGTGATCAAGGTTTGGGCGGAGAGTTTACCAAAATGGGCTACGTCATCAAGTACTGTGTACCTCTCGCTCAACCAAGGAAACCAAGTATATCTGACTGCAACAAGCGATGTTGACTCGTATTATTACGCTAACTCGTACACAACTTTTAGTGGACATTTGATAAACAATTAACCATTGGAACGGATCTGGATGATTGAAAATGAGATTTGAATCAACAGAAAAGTGAGTTGGGTATAAATCAAATAAAGTTTTTCTTTAGATAACGATACATTTAATCAAAACAAAACCTGTTTGATAACCTGTATCTATTTAAAAAATCGGACAATCTACTTTAAGATCATACCAGTAACAGAGAATTTAATTGATCATTTTCAATCGTTAAGATTTTTTAAGATCTTTTCTTCGACTTTTGATATACTCCCTATTATAAAAGGTGATGTAAAAGATATTTTATTTCTTTGGCTAGGAGCTGATTCCGTAGTCGAAGTATAAATATTAATATCTCACTTTGATGCAATGCATTTTTACATTTTGATATCCTCAATTTTAATATTGTCAGTGGATATGATCCAAAATTAATGTTTGTAGTTTTTGGTTAAATATTTTGTTTTAAACTTTAATTTCAGTGACAATGGTAATGAGAACTTTCAACTCCTTGTTATTTTCTGTTAATATTCATGACTTTCAATTCGGTAAATACGACGTCACAATAACCTAAAGAAGCCTTGCTTGACAGTGCACTCTGGTGGTGCAGTGACGATTCATTCGCTGCCATGTTAACGAATTTGCTGCCCTAGGAAGCACACATATTTGGAAGCAACTGTTAGTAATTGACGTTTCAATAAAATACTGATCATTATTCCATGTTATCTTGTTTTGTTTTATTTCATGATATATGGGTGTGATAATGATTAGTATGTTCTATAATTTTTTGGTTTGTTCTTCCCATGTGGACTACAAGTTCAAATGTTTATTATTGTTTAAATAGAACATTTTCATGATGTTTAAAAGATGCTTTTAAGGTGACTCGATACACCGTCATCGACGGCCATTTTATTGACGTACTTCCGAATAAAGTACAGAGGACTGAATATTTCCGAGCGAAATGTGCCCAAACACCGCTTCAAGGCTATTTTGAACAAAATCATTGATAATTTTTCTCAGTAAATGAAATTTATTTAGAAATTCTATAAAACTTTCAGATTTTTTAGATTATATTTACATTTCATTGTAAACACAAAAAGGATACAAACAAGGTATAATTAAGTACATATTTGACTCCAACTCTATGTTTGTTGGTAATATGTTTTAAACTTTTGGTTTTTGAACGTTTATAGTTCTTCTGTGTTTGTTCCAAAACAATTTATTATTTGTATTGTATTTATTGTACTGTTGCTTATATCATCAATGTAAATTGTTTGCCCATTTCAAAACGTAATAGTTATTGATTATAAACCATTGTGATTTTCATCTGAAAAAAACCCCTTATGTTTTGGCAAGAGCACTGGCTAAAAATGCCTTATGAAAAATAAAGATAAATAACTCTCGAAAGGAAATTGCAATGTCATATTTTTTTATATTGAAAACATCTTATTAATTATTCATTTTTCATCCAATTTAATAGTTTTCATTGCTAGTAAGATATTTCTGGATTATTTTACAGAAAAGAATATTCATATTTTACCGTAAGGTTTTAAGAAATTCCAGTTTATGGTTATTTTTTTGAAAAAAGAAATAGTTTCAAACAAAATTTTGTCACACATTTTACTTGTCATTATTTGTTGTATAAAGATGCATTATAATGCAGGCTCAAAAAAAAAAAAAAAATAGCATTTTTTCATGGTTTTGGAAAAATATATGATGAGCTTGCCAGATGCTATACTAAGGTCTAAGAAGTTATTGAGTAAGCATATGAATCACACTATTAAGATTTCAATGGTTTTTGTCCATTTATTTCGTGGTGTGTTGAGCCACCTTAAGATGTAGACTATAACATTATCATAACTGCAGCACTCAAGACTTTATTGCCGTTCAAACTGACACCATAGTATTGGTTTTTGTCTCTTTCATTCGATGCATGGTGTAGGTCTACCAAGGGATTAATTGTTGGAATGGTTTTGGTCCCTATTAATGACAAAATAGTGAACATGTGTTAGCTAATTACTATGATAAAAACATTTAATATGAGCGCCGCTGACAAACAGTTTAAGTCCTAAATGATTAAGGGGTGGGGGTTGGGGCACGAAAACTTAAAATGCAAAGCAGATCTTACCGTCGCAGACTAAAGGCCATTACCAAGCGACAAAACAAAATGGCGAAAATTTATTTTTTTTGCGCAAAATGACTAAGCGTCTCTTCAAACTAATTAACCTACTTAGTATCGCAAACATCCAGACAAAATCCTTTAAAAAACGCGTAGAGGAGGCGTCGACAGGATCGAGCTGGCCAGTTCGAGAAATCCGCACATGTCAATATTGACATAACTGATCTCATCATCTTGTCCCTTTCCTGTTGTTATATTCCTGATTCAGCTGTTAGTGCAAAGCTGACTAAACCAGGCATGCGCTTAAATTGCTATACCATACTGCCCAATGCAAAGCATGGGTAGCTCGCAACTTAAACTATGTTTTTATATAAGATGAGTATGCTGAAAATATAACAGGCCGACAACTCAAATACAATTCATGCACATATATCATATAAACAACCTCCTGTAGCAGACGACATACCTTTATTCAGTGCTAGGAAGCTGTTGACGCACCCTTTGGAGGAATTGCGCTTTTAATACGTAATTATATTAACATTAGCATGGTGACGAGTTATAAAAGAAAGTATTTAAAAATGAACGGTTTGTCGCACAATAATCCACATCAGTGGGGTTCCGTTACTTCCCCGCTACAACATTTACCGGATGGTATTCTAAACCCGCCTCTTAATTCCAGTTTTTTTGTACACATGCCCTTTCTTCTAGCCTTAAGATATGGATGGACTGCACCCACCAGCTAAGTATTCCACGAAAATGCAACTCGGAAAATAGTTATTCCGCTCACTTTTAACGAGTTTTTAATAGTGAAACAACCCCTGTGAAAATCAGGTCGGAAGGGAACATAATTATATTTGATGAATTGAATATTTCCTACGAATATTTTATTTTTAGCTGCAACAAAAACGGCAATTGTTTCACATATGTATTACAATCTGTATTTGATAAATGTTATATACACCAGCGAAATAAAATCGAAATAAACATGACCTGCTTCCTTTTGAACGGTCAGCGTTGCTGTACAGCTAAAATTATGATGAATTGTTCAGATCTGTACCTGACTAAATTAACAATCGATGATTGTATTCCTCGTGTTGTACGAACACGTTTATGAAGTCATTGTGAAATATAAAGCGTAAAAATTCTTCAAGCGATAAATGAGGAGGAACCAACTTGTGAAGACTTGACATCAATAGCTAATCCCTTTAACAACATGCGTTTAATGTTATGTGAGGTAATTTTCTTACTTATGATATTATCTGAAATAATGTAAAATTATATATCTATACATCAAAACGAAAAACAAATCTCAAAATATGTTGTAAGCGTTTTCATCTCATTAAGGAGATTCCTCAAACTTTAAGAGTGTGTAATATAGTAAAAAAATAAATATATATTTTAGCATGTCTAGCATAGTGAAAACACATATGCCATTTTCGCGTACGGCAGAATGTACTCTGAATGATAGTATCGTGACGTCAAAATGACAACACCTGATAATACACATGACGTCAAAGATGCTGCTTTTTAGAGTGATGATCACCCTATCTATGTCATAGAAAATGTTCTTAATTGCCTCAGTAAAATGGAAAAAAATAGGTTTGTATCTTGAATGTGATATCAAGTAAAATTTATTAATAATAATAATCTTAGAAAAGAAGCAAATAAAATAAAAACTTAAAATTCTTATGTGGATTCGTTGAAATCGTATTAAAAATGAGCAAATGTAGTTTATATCTTTTAGTATTAACATATACAATTAAACCAAGTCAATGGAATAACAAAAGGAATAAGCATGAATTAATGACTTGAACAATAGATTATGATATAAGACAACTTTTTGTATTTTAAGTAACTTATCACAATGGTTAACAGACTGCACCAGATCATTAGTCCCATCTGTGACGTCAAAAAGGAAAACTACAAAATGCAAATTTTATAAACAGGAACAAACCAGAAACATTTGCCATTCATGTGTCTGTATTTACAATGTAGACTTGTGTCCACTCAATATCACCGAAATCTTCAACAACTTTATCTCTTTATACAGCACAAATCCTGCAAAAACACAATATGCTCAGTGTAAAATGGATAATAAGATTAAAAACCTCTTTCATGTTAGGGGGTGTAGGATAGTAAAATTCCACCTGAAGGATTTTCGATGTTGGTAAAACCCGTGGCTGTGCCGAGGGTTTTGCAAAGTTTGAAAATCCTGAGGATGGAATTTCCCTTTTCTACACCCTTTGGCATGAAAGAGTATTTTTTCTCTCATTCCAACCACCAGAATAAGCTCAGAAACCATGAAAATGCGTTTGGACTGGCCACCATTTTGAAAATATCAATATCATCTTTTCCGCAGTTCGGCACCGGATAGTTCCTAATCGTGACGTCACGTCATTGTCGAGTCATTATGACGTCACGTTACGTGAAATGGGGTGTACGATAGAAATTTCCTACGCCCCTTTCTTACCATGGACAGCTCTATTTTACAATGAGAGAAATATCAATTACCAATATAACTATACGTGTAAAATGAAAATGTCAATAGAATTCGTTTTCTCCTAAAATATACTGAATACACGAATATATGGTTTTGGTTTGCTAATCAAGTATTCAATGTTATTCTGTCTGTATTCTATCTAAATGACCTGTCAACTGAATATTCACTTTTAATAACAGATTCAATTGTAATTGTTCTTTAAAGTGTGATGTACATGTATATAAATATGAATGAAATAAAGTTTATATTAATAACAGATGTTAGAATATGTCACGTGACACTGCCAGGAATCAGTTTCATGCCTTAAAGTTCTTGAACTTTCTTCACTTTAGGGTGGACACACACAGATTACTCGTATGGTTACATGCTGTGTCAGAAAGGTTAAATGTTGTTTTCTTCTATATTTTGTCTTCTAAGGGGGGCATAGATAGAGCACAAAATGAAGTTGACTGGTGAAAACATGCCCAGTGACTTGTACATGGCCAGTTACTGTATGAATTTATTAACAGAAAATACAAACGTTCTAATCAAAGGCGAGCCACAAGAGCAGTTGTCATTACAGTCATAGCTTAGCAAATGAAAAAAATGATAAATATGCAAAGTATTTAAAAACAAAATTCCATTAACTATCCCAATATATGTCTGCATATATACATCGCAGTAAATGAAAAAAGACAGGCACATAGTCCAAAAGATATACGCTAAGACAAACTAAGTTATCTAAACAATCTTTTAAATATGTTAAACTGAAATGCTTCTCGATACCTATTTAATGTTCCCTTTAAATCGTAAGTTGTTGACAATGGTTTATGAAACCTCAAAATAAAAATTCTGAATTTACACTTTTTTCGTTTCCATATTTTAAAGCCTAAGTAAAATTCAGCTTTTAGAATTAAGTCATTTTTCCATGCGAACATTTTCAAGATAAATGTATACTTGTATATAATATAAACATGTGGAATTGGCACATGTATTACAGATGTTTGTAGTTACAGCGCATTTAGTTAGGAGCAGAGCGACGGAACAGCAGGGGAATTTGTTAATCTCAAATACACTCGGCTACTCAGCAGAAAGTTTGGTCGTCTTGTTACCAATAGAAGAGAAACAGGCAAGAACAGGTTTTTAGAAAAATATTGTTGTTTGATTTAATGCTACCAACGTTGTATTGAGTTTTTAGAGGAATTTTATTTTTTTTTACAGATTTTGCATAGTATTATTGTGATATATAATGTATCTGTTATTTAATCGCTGCCTAATACTGTAGAAGTGGAATTGTTCGCGGCGTGGAAATTTTCGCTTATTTCGCTTTCACACCGCTAACAGTTTTGAGGCTGACTTAGCGAAAGATTCCACACGCGAAAATATTAATTTTTACAGAATATCATACTTTTATTATGTTAACCGTTTGATAAAAATTGAAGACAGCCTTCGTTAATTCATGGGATTGTTTCTTAATTGAATTGTGCATTATGAATTTCTGCATCAAACGTTGTGTTCATTGCTTGATGCATTAAAAATTGGTCTTTGTTTTAGGAACGCAGATACAAATTAGTCATCCGTGATACCCCAAGGGGTGGGCGAGCGACAATTTAATCGCTACCTAATATATCATATATCTATTTTTGTTAACGATTAACAAAAATTGAAGAAACCATCGTAATTTTGGGACATTTTTTTTCATTGCTGTTATCTTTATGTTAATTTCTGCATCAAACTTTGTGATCACTGCTTGATGCATGAAAAAACTGTACACAGCTACAAAATAGTCATCTTCGATACCCCAGGGGTGAGTGAGTGAAAAAGTGCGAAACCTAGGAGTATCGAGGATACAAAATGGTGGTAGTAAAAACAATTTAACGAACAATTAGGAAAGAAATGTAAGCATACATTTTATAAGCGTACATGTAAAATGCTTACAAAATAACCTCCAAAACATATTTTAAAAACACATATCATTTCTCATATATTACATTCGACCGATAAAAATACTAAGAACTTATTGTTCATACTTCAATACATTTGCCCCCTGAATGGGGCAATCCGAATTACTGTTATGATATATATGTATGCTTTACAAAAGGTTTTTTTTTCGTGGAAAAATGAACTAACGTTTAAACCTTTAAAATATAAAATGAATTCAATTGATTTTACAGATTCAACATAACGTTGAGATTATCCTGTCACCAACTAAGCAATGCATTTATTAGTAATTTTCATTTCTGCCATTTTGTTGGCGGTTACACTTGTTAATGGCAACAAGGAGAAATACTCAAATTACTATGCAGATAGGAAACAACATAATCTCAAAAACCTATCAATACCCGGGCCTGAGAGACCTTCGCCTATTGACGAGGAAGACGGAAGTTCCGGATGTACATTGAAGGACTCACACAACTAAATCATTTACTATATGTTATTACCAAACGTTTTAGCTAATAACTTTAATATTTGAAGTTC
>JAULCA010074427.1:3027-21412 GCA_032360845.1 Crassadoma gigantea
TGATGAAAAGCGCCTTTTAACTATTTAATTTATACATCAAAATAGTCCGAATGTTTAGTTTGTTTTTATAATTCAGCATAAATTAGAATGGTTTCAATGTTTCCTTTTCATTGTTCAATATATCAGAACTGATTAATTAATTTGCAATGATGTATATTTGACAGTTTTAACCAAATGAAACATCAAATATCAAATACTAAAACAAAATCACTAACTTCTTGTTTCGTTGGTGTGTTTTTCATCTAACTATTTCGACTGAAAAGAGTGCCAGAGATCTTTGGTTTCGGTTATGAACCGCTTTAATGGGTACATTTTATCAACTAAAGCCTTAAGGCAATATGCAAAATGAAGTGAAAAACAATCTTAAAAAGTAAGAGAAAAATAAATAATAATAACGATAGTATGAACGATACAATGCTATTCCTAAAGGTCTGTGTATGTATCTTGTCGTAAAATCCTTACCTCGTATTAAAATGACTTACCTTTATCTCTTATATAACTGCCATAATAGAAACCCAGTGATCTGCCTTGCTATCTTAACCAAGTTCAAATGAACCTTGGCCGTCTAGAGTGACAAAAAACTATAAAAGAAAATACTGTCTTCATCCTATGAACATATATTTGGAGAGTAATATATCATGTAATATTCGTTTGTATCAGTAGACCACCTAAGGTGAAAGGCTTTACGTCAACAGGGACTACAATGGAAGGAGATGTTTAACATAGCTGCTGATGGATTTCGTGTGTCCCATGTACATTTGTACATGGAATACCGTTGTTTTTTTAGTGTACGTGACCTTCAGCACTGCTAATGATACATTATCGACATTCTTGCCCCACATAGACCTTTTATGCGTGGCGTGACATTGCTGGTACGGTATCACGGCGACCAACGTGTGTTACTTATATAGACACTAAGTTACAGATAAATCCACACCTTTCCTATAGAGAACGGCGCAAATATCAATTCACTATAGCATGTTTTTTACCATACCTTAGCCCCCATGTTTTCAAAAGCAAACAGGATTGTCTAACGTATTATTTCATTAAATAATATCACATTCATATACAACCTAGATAAAACATAAATATGAATGTGTTAAATAGAAGGCCTGTGACTGAAGGATTGCAAGTTCGAGTCACGGCACAGCACTATTTTGTATCTTTGAACAAGGTACTTAACTCCGTTTGTTCCAGTCTACTCAGCTGTAAATAAGCAAACGGTTGGACAGAACTAAAATTATTGAATGCTACAAAAAATGTAGCTGTGAGCGCGGCAATGGCAGCACCTGCTGTATGCTCCCCAGGGAGTGGAGAAAGATGTTGACTGGTTGCCAAGGCCCTATAACCACGGATAATATTTTTGTAAACCGCTTTGAGACGACCTACAAACTAGGTTGTGTTAGCGTGGTATATAAGAACCTCCAATCATTATTATTGTCATTGGCGTAGTTCAGTTTGAACGACATAATGTGATCGTTGTAAAACTGTATCTATAGACTTATAGTTGTATAAGTTTGCTAAAAGAAATTCACATCGTAGTCATACTAAAGAATTACCTGGTTGTGTGGACGTCAGCGTATTTCATCATGTCATATTCTTAGTCAAACTTGTTAATTTGTACCCATTTTGTTTAAAGGAGCTGGATTTGCTCAATCCAGATAACAAGGTAAATTCCCCCACCTACGTATATGATCCGTGCCGACAAAACACAATGTACAACTATTGAGAAAAAGAAATCGGTTTATAAAATTAAAGTTATATCAATTGCTATCTTGTAGATGGTACCTCTGATATGGCCGATATTATACCGTATAATATCACGATGTTATAAGCTATTGTTTCATGTGTATCTCACACTGGTTATTATCGCGGGATATTAAATTTAACTACATTTCCAATCACCAGATCACCCGGTCGCAGACTGTGCAAAATCAATTGATATTATGAAAATACAGAAATAAAAGCAAATATCTGTTTACCAATTTACTACCGATTAATGGAGTGGAAAAACAAAATATCATACGCTAATTTGATAAAACACTATTTTGAGAAAATAAAATCTCCCAAATACCATCTTGAGAGCAATATTTTACCTGGCCATGAAGCGCGAAATTTAATTCTTAAAACTACCTTGGAAAATCAAACGAAGTAATATATGATCAGTCTAAGGAACAAATATTTATCAATATACAAAAAACCTTTATTGTTTGAATTTACATGTTGTGTCTTTAAAACTGAGATTTGTAAATCTACATTGAAACGGGGGATTGCAAGACATCACTTGACATTTTTAAACAGCGGAGTACTTTTAGCAAAATAGAACAGAAGTGTACCGTATCGACAATTGACACAGCCAAATATCAGAACCTAACGTGGATAGAGTAACATGAACTCAGAAGATATCAAAACTTTCGATGATAATAAGATAAATTATCAACACTCTGCAGAACGCTGAAAATAGTCCAACAACTGCAGTCTGGGCTAAATAGAGAAAGATAATAAAGGACCAGACATTTGATTTGTTGACTAATGTTTTCGAATGAAATCACGAGGCAGGTCGGTCATGAGTTCGTATATGTCATTGTGAGTTAACTACGTAACTCAAACAGATTCTTCACGATCATATATCCCATCGATAGATCATTTTGTTGATGATTTAAAAAATACTTGTTTTAATCAAAGAACGTGCTGATATTCTGATATTAACAAACAAAATTAATCCATTGACCTTGATAATATTTGCAGGTTCATTTTAAAAGAACAATATTTGCAAAGTTCTTTTTGGGGTATCAAGATTATCAGCTGTGTAGTTTTATTTTGTTAACACGAGCCAAATAACAGTTTGTGAATTCCTGCATTCACTTTTTCGTATGAATCGCGAACATAACATTGCCAAAACAATATCTCTTTTATTCAGCGATGAGGTCTTTGAGATATTCACTGATCTTCCTCTTGCTTCTGTTTTGGTTCCTGAGATGGCTGTGGGTCCATGAAATATGGTTCATACCAAGGTGATGGTGTATAATATATGACTGGAGTCGCTTTCGTCACTATAGGTGCGGGGAAATAATTGTAGAGTAAACTATTGATATCCTGTAAACCTACTGCATCGACTGGAGGTTCGTAATAGTTGTAATTTCCATTAGCATCAATGTAAAAGTAACCATCTGGAGCTCTCGTTTCCTCTTTCTGGACAGGTGCTGTTGGTGCTGGTACTGCTACAGGAGCTTCTACAACAGGTGAATTGATGTTATGTTGGTTAACTTGTGGTTTGATGCCTGTTGGCTCCGAAGCTACAGTTAATGCATTTCCTTTCGTATTGGGGACAGAATATGAAGCAGGTTTAGATGCTGCCGCTGTTTGTCCATATGCTGATGAAGCTGAAGATGATCCAGACGCATCTGTGTGGACTACTAATTGATCAAATTTACTTGACGGCAATGTAAGACCTGATGATTTTGAACTGGCTGCAGTTTTACTTACTGCATTTACATTTGCCAGTTTTGAACTGGCTGCCTTTGCTCTTGCTAGATTTGAATCACCTGCTATAGTATTTGCTAAATTAGCTTGCGGTAGGGAACTGGAAACTAAAGGTTTACCCGAGATAATTTTTGATGAAGTAGTGGCACTCTGTTGTGAAAGAGCCTTTGATGATGGGTTAATCTGCTTATTGATTATAGATTTTGAAGATACGATTCCACCTGTTCTCATTATTTTCTCTTTTCTATCTTTTGTTGAAGTTTTAGTGACATCTTCTGTCTTAGCTGCCACCTCTGCAATTTGCGGGACGGACCTTGTGTTCTCAATGACTGTACTTGCAGATATAGATTTGATAGATGAAGATGACTCCTTTTTACTTCCGGAAGATAATATTGAGAATGAATTCATAATTGATGAGCTTGATTGTTTCTTTGATATAGCAGAACTTGCTGCTGTCTTTGAAGAATTAGCTTTGCCGCCACCAGATTGGGAGGATGGCTGTCCTATATTTAATTTCGATCGAATATTTGACTTGGCATTATTTTCATAACCAATACGCTGTGATAGACTCGGTAGGGAATCACTTTTCGTAGTTTTACCCAATTGTTTCGATCCTGAGTTAACTACCGTTTTGCCTTGCCGATTACCATTACTGAATATTTTGATTTGTGACTGATTTGAACCTGTCTTTCCCTTCCCTTGTATATTCGGCTGCTGGACCTTTGAAGCGGCAGTCATAGATTGTAAGACTCTGGATTGGTCGGAATTTCCTCGTGTGTTGCCTTGCATTCTTTGAGGCAAGGCTGACGGCAATCCATTGGATATGCTTCTCAGTATCGACTTGCTTCCACTTGGTCCAGTGCCTGTTGAATCTTGTGGAGCAGCTACTTCACCAGGAGGAATTTTGCTGATCATGCCTTGTCTCCTTTTATCTGTTCGTTTTGCAGATGCAGTTACTCCTTGTCTAGCCTTGATCATTTGGCCTATACCTTTATCTTGAATTGCCGAACTGGAAATTGTTTTAATCTTGTTGCTTTGAACAATTCCAAACGCCTTGTCGCCTCTCCCTCCTACTGAGCCAGCTTTTGACTTCGATACTTCAGGACTGGAAAGTTTTTGGCCACCCGGTTTTTCCAAAGAACTGATTCTTTTTATTGGTGTACCAGGTGCAATGGAATCTGAAGCGGTTGCTTGACCAGCTCTTACATCTTTTAAGGGGAGCGCCATAGTTTGTCCCTGTACAGATACTGCTCGAGAAATGGCAACATTTGAAGGAAGAGGAATATTACGACTATTAGATGGCGAGGGCTTACGCACACTTGATGAAGCAAATTTGTCATTCGGTTTTGAAGGCATCTTACTGCCATTTTGTGAGGAAGGTGGTCGACGACCCTTTTGTGAGGGGAGTGGTTGATGGCCATTTGGTGAAGGAGATAGTCGACGTCCGTTTTGTTGAGGAGATGGTTCACGTCCATTTTGTAAAGCAGGTGGTTGACGGGCATTTTGTTGAGAAGCTTGTTGACGTCCATTTTTTGGAGAAGGTGGTTGACGACCATTTTGGGAAGAAGATGGTGGAAGATTATTTCTTGGATGAGATGTTTTAAGACCATTTTGTGAAGAAGGTTTTTGACGGCCGTTTTGTGAAGAAGTTGGTTGATTACCATTCTGTGGAGGAGTTGGTTTACGGCCTTTAGATGAAGCTGGTGACTGACGACTATTCTTTGGAGAAGGCAGAGGGCCATTTTGTGGAGGATGGGGTTGACGGCCATTGGGTGAAGCAGGTGGTTGACGACCTTTTTGTTGAGAAGATGATTGAAGACCATTTTGTGAAGTAGGTGGTTGACGACCATTATGTTGAGGAGATGGTTGACGACCACTTTGTGGAGGTGTTAGTTGACGGACATTTTGTGGAGAAGATGGTAGACGGCCATTAGATGAAGTAGGTGGTCGACGGCGATTTTGTGGAGGAGGTGTTTGACGGCCATTTTGTGATGGAGGGGGATGACGACCATTTTGAGGAGGAAGTGATTGACGGCCATTTGGAGAAGTAGGTGGTTGACGGCCATTTTGTGTAGGAGGAGGTAGTTGACGACCATTTGGTGCAGGAAGCTGACGACCATTTTGTTGAGGAGGTGATTGACGACCATTTGGTGTAGAAGATGGTTGACGGGCATTCGGTGAAGAAGGTTGTTGACGGCCAATTTGTGGAGGAGGTGGCTGACGACCATTTTGTGGAGGTGTTAGTTGACGACCATTTTTTGGAGGTAGTGCTTGGCGGCCATTTGATGAAGTAAGTGGTTGACGGCCATTACTTGGAGTGGGTGGTTTACGACCATTTTGTGGAGAAGGTGGTAGATTGCCATTTGGTGATGGAGGTGGTTGACGACCATTTTGTGGAGGAGGTGATTTACGGCCATTTTGTGAAGTAGGCAGTTTACGGCCATTTTGTGTAGGAGGAGGGGGTTGACGACCATTTTTTGAAGTTGGTTGACGGCCATTTGGTTGAGGATGTGATTGACGACCATTTGGTGTAGAAGATGGTTGACGGTTATTTGGTGAAGTAGGTTGTTGACGGCCATTTTGTGGAGGAGGTGGCTGACGACCATTTTGTGGAGGTGTTAGTTGACGACCATTTTTAGGAGGTAGTGCTTGGCGGCCATTTGGTGAAGTAAGTGGTTGATGGCCATTACTTTGAGTGGGTGGTTTTCGACCATTTTGTGGAGAAGGTGGTAGACGGCCATTTTGTGATGGAGGTGGTTGACGACCATTTTGTGGAGGAGGTGATTTACGGCCATTTTGTGGAGAAGGTAGTTTACGGCCATTTTGTATAGGAGGAGGGGGTTGACGATCATTTTTTGAGGTTGGTTGACGGCCATTTTGTTGAGGAGGTGATTGACGACCATTTTGCCGAGAAGGTGGTTGACGGGCATTTGGTGAAGAAGGTTGTTGACGGCCATTTTGTGGTGGAGGTGGTTGACGACCATTTTGTTGAGGTGATGCTCGACGGCCATTTGGTAAAGTAAGTGGTTGACGGCCATTATG
This sequence comes from Crassadoma gigantea, assembly GCA_032360845.1. NCBI lineage: Eukaryota > Metazoa > Mollusca > Bivalvia > Pectinida > Pectinidae > Crassadoma > Crassadoma gigantea. The sequence goes on from JAULCA010074427.1 coordinate 9,553, forward strand.
TGAAGAAGGTGGTTGACGACCATTTGGTGGAGGTGGTTGACGGCCATTTGGTGGGGGTGGTTGACGGCCATTAGGTAAAGCAGGTGGTTGACGGCCATTCGGTGAAGCAGGTGATTGACGACCATTAAGTGAAGAAGGTGTTTGACGGCCATTAGGTGGAGCAGGTGGTTGACGAACATTTAGCTGAGGTGGTTGAAGGCCGTTTGGCGGAGGTGGTTGACGGCCAGTAGGTGAAGCAGGTGGTTGACGGCCATTAGGCGTAGCAGGTGGTTGACGACCATTTGGCTGAGGTGGTTGACGGCCACTAGGTGAAGCAGGTGGTTGACGACCATTTGGCGCAGATGGTAGACGGCTATTAGGTGAAGCAGGTATTTGACGACTATTTTGTTGAGAAGTTGGTTGACGAACACTTTGATGACGACCGTTTTTTTTAATTAACTGTTGGCGGCCATTTGGTGGAAATGGTTCGCGAGTATTTCGTAAGTTAGTTGATAGACGACCATTTTGTCTTGAAAGTGTTTGACGACGGTTTTGTTCAGGAGGGGGTTGACGACCATTTTGTTGAGAAAGACTTTGGCGACCATTTACTTTAGACGATTGCTTACGGCCATTTTGCGGCGATGGTCCACGACTATTTCGCGCTGTAGAGGGAAAAGGCCCATTTTGTAGAGGTGAGCTATTTGTTAAGAGAGATTGCGCACGTTCATTTGATGGAGGCGGCGGCTGAAGGTGATTTTTCGGAGGAGATGGTATACCTTTCTTCTTTGGGGAAAAAGGTGAAGGAGATTTCGATTTATGTCCATTTCTTTGAAGTCCTAGGCGAGGATTGGATGGTGATGACGGATGTCTGTGAGGTTGAGGTAGGGGTGATGGGGGCCGTCGGAATCGAAGTGGACGGCTTAATTGGTCACTTGTGGTTTTTGAAGGAGTTGCTTGTCCTAAAATAAATATAAAAACATACGAAATTATAAAACACGGTAGAAATGAAAGCAAAGGATAGGGAGACGAAAAGTTTGACAGCTGGCCGCCTTTAATGGCGATGAGCTTTTGTACTAAGAATTTAATAAAATCTCAATATTCAAAATTTGCCGTGGATATGATTAATCGGAAACGCATAGATGCCTGATATATTATAAATACCATTTGTTTAATTTTGGGTCTTGTGATTGTACATAAACGAATTCAATGATTTTAGCGTTAACAAAATCTTAATTATACTGCGACTTGACACGTCGATGCAAGTACTTTGCCTGATATCATATTGTTTTTTAATTTATTTATTTTTGTAAAGAATATATTTATTGATTTCACATAAGGCACAAGACCCGAAAACTTGGGTTGCCCCATATTTCTTCTCATTCGCATGCCATTTACTATAAGGAATAAGTTGTAACATGTTTGCAAGTTTTTGTAGAATAATTTGGACGAACACCTTGTCAAAAGTGATAAGATAGTACCTTTCACTACCACAGGTGAACCGCTTGATGCTGCAAAGCGTGCCGGGATATTATTCCCGGCTGCAGAGAAATGGACTGGCTTCGGAGTGGCTGGTGGAGGAGGAGGCTTTCCGCTGTACTGAATGGGTTTAGAGCGTGGTGCGTCTGCTCTGGCGAACGAAAACGGCTTGGCATTCGGTATGGAGCTCCGTCCATTTGTTGCAGGTTTACTGTTTACAACAAATTTGACTGGAGTACACCAAACTGAGGCGACGACCGAAAGCAAAATGGTCACGACTGTATATGAAGACATCTCCTCTTACCTTCCTGCCAAAATACAACAAAAAACGAAAATATTATCGAATATATTTAAGGGAATACAGTAAGGTTTACATTTTGCTCCATATTTTGATCAGTTTATGAAAGGGCAATAGATGTTGATTTTCGAGTATTTTTGGAGCGATTGTAGCGAAAAATATAACTCTTATATTGAAAATGTTGTACAGTACTTTAGATATGAAGTTATATACAGCCATCTGATTGCACCTACCAATTTTGTAATTGACAGAGTATGTTAAATTATGAATAAATTACACTGCATCATACATCAGTTTCGTCTATTTTTGACTCAAGGGATATGGTGGAGGCCTGTTATACGGAAATTAAAATTGGTTTAATCTACTGTTGAAAGAGAATGGATGATGCATAAATCCTTACAGTCTCCATAGGACTGCGCTACTTATGTCACTTTCACTCTTTGAATCCCACAAATATGTCAAAAAAAATTGAAGCAACACAGACGGCTGTTTGAATAGTCTCCGGTAAAAAACTGACAAATTGCTAGGCTGATACCTATTCTTTAAAGATTACAAAAGAGCGACACTCGATTTCAATGTCAGTCAATTTTAACTATTGCGCGACTGCGATATTTTTTTGATGGATTTCAAATGATCCCACACGTTTTTTTGTCTCACCAACAAGGTGGCGTACAATGAGCATTTGAACGTGTTATATATCCTAGGGGTACAGGGAGCCATAGTGAGTATAACCCCTAGAGTATCAAATATAAATCTCTTACAATCATATAAATTAATGGAAAAGGTGAATACTGGAATTATGAATTCAAATTTTATTATAAAAAAACAACTATATCTGGGTGATCTGGTTGCGCAGCGAATAGCGCACTTGTCTTTTACAAGGAAGCCGGGGTTAGATTCCCTGATCGGACGTGAATAGTATGGGATCACCTGCCCGACTACGTGGGTTTCCTCCGGGTACTCCAGTTTCCTCACAACAAAGACCCCCCCGCGCACTAACATCCGGGCCAACAAAAGTGATTAATGTAAGTTAAATAACTTGTTTCATACTTGTAAAATAAATAAAGTTATATTAACTATTTTAGAAACCGTTACATTTGTTTATAGCAGTTGGAAAGTTGTTGATAGGGTTGAAACCATAGCACTGGACCCGAAGATAAAGCACTTATTCCTCAACTGCTGTGCATTAGGTTGGTGTAGCAGTGGTAGATAACAGTGTTATCATTATTCTGGTTGTCCATACAAGACATCACTCTTTGGCGGAATATGTAACTCTGAATTTGAAAATCTTGCGGAAGCGAACTTGTTCAACATGGCCTTATCCTTGTTATGTACTCCGCCATGATACACAAATACTGCTTATTCCGAAAGGGGCAAACAATATAATCACAACCATAGCAGATGCAATAGGTTGTTACCGGCTTATGACTTTGTAAACATATCTCACTGTAAGATCAGTGTCAAGCTCTCCAAGTATGGTTAGCTTAACAAATAATATTAACTTTAGCTGAGAAGTTTGAAACTCGGTTTTATTTCTGACTATGGACGCATACTTTAAATAAAAGTGCAAATACAATTTCATGAATTTATTTTTGTGAAAATTTACATAAATGAAAGATTTATATCGATTTGCCGTGAAGCTTATCTGACCTTAAATGGCCCAGACAAAGTATACCTAACCTTAATAATATGATTACCTGGATTAATTGCTTTAGATGAATAGAATCTTTATTATAACGATTGTTAATCGAGGATCATTCACGTATTAGTGTACAGACATTATAACGAAGCATACCTTTATTTAAGGAGGAAAGAAAAGCCTTCTATTTAAAACATGTAAGCTAGATAATGATTTGGTATATAAAGCGTGTGTGTTAGTGTCATGCTCGTTTTATCATTAACACTGTTTGTCACATTATCCTCTAGTTATACAGACAAACTATGTATAACTTGCTTCTTCGTGATAGATATTGACAAAAAATCATGTTCCCAGCGCATGCCCCCCTTTGTCATTTTTGCAATATCTAACAACCTTAGCTACATTAACAATAAAAACAGACGTACATAGGGTGACATTAATGTTTGTTTACTCTCATATTGCATTTAGTGAACATGGTTCCAATAATGTTAGAACTGACAAACCTTCCAATCGTAATTAACTTGTGTTTTTGTGGTTGGTTATTAATTCTACAACTGACACTTATCATTTTATATTGGGAAACAAATTATTGGAAACAAGTGGCCTTCCGTCATTGTTTTCCATCATTTCCTCACCGTCTATATATATTCCACCATAATTTATGTTGATTATTTCTTCAAATAAAAACCTTCTGTAATTTTTATGTTAATTTATTATCGATTCAACTTTGAAATATAAATGACAAACTTATGTTCATTTCAGTATTTGAGTAAGGACAAATAATATTAGATAATGGTCACAAAGCTGTTATCAACAAAGTTAAGACAGTATGCGGTGCCCTTTACTAATTAGAAGAATACGTGCATTAACAACAGCGCAAACGCAAATGAAGATCGAAAACGAGAAAGGATATCTTACGAATATTCTTTAAAATGGTCAATACGATTTAAATCAAAATGCAAAATTAAAAAACAATGTTTACATTTGTAGCAATTGTATAGTGAAACTTGTAACTGTAATTGAATGTAACGAACAGGCGTAGAAACTTATGCCCTATATAGAAATATATACCGTTTTATTTAACTACTGAAAAAATAAAGGGCTTCTGAAAAAAATATGCGTCATTGCTTTTTGTAATGCCGATCAATACAAAGCGAAGGCCATTCAGTGCGTTTTGTCATGGTTTATGCTACTGGTCAGCTGATTGATCGCAAAGACTTGTTGCTATATCACTTATGTGATTGACAGGCCACCAATATCTATGCGTCGACCTGCCATTCCTAGTCATTAACTGGTGCACACCAAAACAATAATGTCCTACTCATATTTGTAATTACATATATATTCCCTGATTGACAACTGTCTTGTGTGCGATAGACCATGACTTTTCGTTATGGCAACCCGGCGTACGTCATGACCCCTGTGTATAATTATTACATAATGAAACCAGTACCCAGTAAAACTTATATTTTCTTTTTATATATTATCTTGTATACCATAATATTGTTATATATATTATAACAGGTCGCAAACAGAATTTTTCGACGGCAATATTAGAGAAACAGAAATTTTAAAAAACTATAGATGAAAAGGCCGCTAATTTTGAATTGATTTTCACCTTTTTTTAGCATTTATGATAGTGTGTCACACAATTCCGTTCAAATTTATTGGAAAAGCATAATTTAATATATATGTATATATATTTGAGCAAAATTATGCATACCACCATAAATATTTAAGTTCAGAGCGACACAGAAATTGTATTTCATCTTTCAGGATGCCTTTCTCTGGTTTCTTGATATGCTAATTAGTATCCATGGAACAGTTAAGGAACAGTATTTCTATGGTTACCACCTCTGTCAGATGATAAATGTCAATCAAAACCCGTTCGGAAACTTCGGTGAGAAATTGATCCTCCAATACGCTAACACTTTGGCAGAAGAGGAAGAGCTTATATTTCAACGAAACAATAAAACAAAATAATTACTTTACATGTAAAGTGGTAATGCATTCTTCTGTACGTTTTAATGCTAAATGAAAATAGTCTAAATCATTGACTTTGTGGGTTATCTGCTCTCACGAATTCATAGGACCACGAAATAATAAAAAAAGTTTTATATGAAACAATTATCCGTTTGAGTGGGAACACCTTGAATTATGTACACATTTTTTTTTCATGAAATAATTCGAGCCCCACAAAAATATCTGATTTACCAGTAAACCATCAATTAACTGTGCAGTCACCTGGTATATTCTTTATTAATGTATCTGCTTGTCAAATACTATCGTGCCTGAAATTTTCGAGTAACTTTTTTTCATATTGCTATTGGAAATCTCATTTGATTTCAAAAAAGATAAACAATACATGTGTCATTTCGGAGCATTTAGTGATATTAGTTATTACTTCAAAGTTTTGTAAACAAAATGAAAAAAAAAAACTTTACCAATTCGTTTCATTTTTTAAATCATATTTTTTTCACACTGCCGAGCTATTTTACTATCATTGTTTTGCATTCAAACAGTAACTTACTTCACTGTTAAATGCCTGTGCACAAACAACAAAATAGAAAGCTATACCCGTACGACCTAGTCGTAGAAATAGACTTTGGTTCATTTTGACTTCGTTACATTCAGTTAACTTACAAAAAGTATTGACATATTATGAGAGAAATATGATATTTTTGCTAATCGTTAGCTTTTTTGTCTAATTATTACTCAAACTCACTAAGTATATAGCAGTTTTATAGCGTTGAGTTTCCAAAATTATCTTTATATTGTCGTCTCCAAATTGCTGTTTAAATCATTTTTCGGGAGGACAATCAGCTAGATTTGATGACGTCAACATTATTATAAAGGCATTGATGGTATTAAACATCTTTGACCCTTCCTTGCAGAAGGCTGTAATATCCATTCAAAATATGCACGATACAATCTGTAAGCTACTTCCATAAAATAAATCTCATCTTGGGGAGATAGGAGTACCAAGCGAAGGCAGAAACATATTTCATAAACATATACATACAGAAATAGATATCTTAAAAGTACGTGTTTATGACATAATGAAGGAACAAATCAGTCATTTGAGTTGTTTACAAATAATAAACAAAGGAACGAACCTATTGATTGAAGGAAAATCTGCATAAATATAATGTAAGTGTATAAATGATAAATGCAATAACTGCATAAGTGACTGAATGTATAAAAATCAATTCATAATACAAATGGTATATGTTAATATGACATTTCAGTGCTTTTTATGTGATTGGTATGAACCAATGAGCTACTACTGTCATTAATACATTTTATAGATGACAAGCATATTTTTAAAAGGTGGCATCATGTCCAATGAATGATTAACATTAAGTTCAACGCTGTAGAAACCATAGAAATCTGAACATTACAATGAATTTACATTTTGATTTGTTTTTGAGGTTGGAAAGGTCTTAAATAGTAAAAGCCTAATGTCCAATCAAGTTGACGTATATAAAATCAATAAAATCTATTGAAATTGAAAGTTTGATTGTGTTAACAGTATTAAGAACACAGGCGGTACCACCTTCCGAAATTAAGACAATGGGTCCGTTTTACAATACTGAAATAGTGAATTATCTTTGAAGTTAAAAGAAAGACGATTTCGTACAATACAACAACAACACTAACGTTCTGTCACAAAGTTATCATTTTGGTATATAATTAGCCATTAAGATGAATACTAACCTGTGGGCAGATCTAAAAGATGTACTGTATCCAACTATAGCTGCAGAAGAACCAACTCACATGTACACTTTATATAAGACGGCATATAAACAGTTGTATATACCACAAGGTAAGTCGTAAAAGAGTCACTCATTCGTGAGCATCCTGGCAACTAACGCTTAACACACAAAGTGTTTTATCACGATAAGACAGACACGAAATGCAAAAACGGAAGTGGTATACATACCTGTGTATCGATATTGCAGAATATATTAATTGTAACCAATGTCCAAACGAGCTACCTGAGGAATCAGGTAGCTATGACCAATGCAGGTTGTTTAAACCATACAGTTTCTCAATATCAACCATCACTCGTTTTCCTTTGAGTAAAGCTTTGACCACAGCGTATGTCTACATCACCAGCCTAATATATGCGTAGTAGTGACATATCAACTGGATGTGGTCTATCTAACGTTATAAAACGTGGGAAACTTATATTTGATCAGAGATATTTTTGTATACAATAAAAAGCGCTAGACGTCTCCCCTTGTAAAACCACGCTTTTGCAATAATAATAAGGTCAAGTATCGTCCACGGCTCAACAACTTCACACAGGTTGAGATTAATCATGCTGCTGTCTGTAAAAACACTGTCATGTTACGGTGGATCTGTGTAGGTCTGAGAGGACAGTTTTATTTGTAAATGTAATTTATATATTTCAAAAATACATTATGAAGAAAAATTAGAGTTACTACTTTGTAAAGTCGTTATCATGTTAAATATATGGTTATTTCTTATGAATGTACTTAACGCCAAAAAATGCATTTCATGTCAACTGGGGCAAATTATGACATCATTTGTTACAATATCTACCTGTACTATGTTTAATACTCAACATTATTTGAAAGTGTGCTACTCGTAATAAAACAATTTCTATGAAATGACCATATGTTCAAATCTGATATAGGCAAAAGTTTGCTTAAAACGCAGTAAGTGGGTATTTATAAAGTAAAACTTCAATATCAAAACACCTGATCCATTTGCTACATCCGTTATATCCAATTTTTAATTTCGTGCATTCTATTTTCCTGATGTTTCACTCGAAATATTGACTTATTTATTTATAATGCCAAATTTGGCTGCATCAACATTGTCAATGTAACGAACATTTTTAGGCCTACGAAATGTTCTACTTTTTTATTGAACTAACTAGTTTCCAATGTTAATTTTGCCCTTCACATTAAAACACACGTACCTAGTGATTACTATGAAAAAAAAGCGAACATCAAACTGCAAAATACAACTCTGTTTTTATATATATGTAAAACTATGCAAGGTGATGTACATGTTTATAATGATATGTCCATTTACGAAATTTGATAAAATAGAAAAAAATACTGTAACCTTTCTGTTGTCACATTATTTGTCCCTATTGTATAGCAACATGCAGATTGTGGATTTGTGTGAACGTCTTTTCCACTAAATTCATCATACAATCAATTATAATAAACTAATATCCCTGTGTTGGCGCAAACAGTGTCAATCGAATCAAAATGTAATTAATAGACAGCATTTTATATACAACATTTGATATAGCGTCCTATCTAGCTAAAATAAGTCACTCTTAAACGCTTTAAAGTACAGATATACAAGCAATACAATAATTAGGAATTCGCAGGAGCTGCATTGTCGGGCACTAGCTACTTGTCCTATATCACCTGGCTAATATATCCCAATGTGTGTATGCCTGTGTGTGTGCTGAAGATGTATTGTGTTCTGTTTGTAATGGGACCGTGTTTCTAACGGTATCATTTATAGTGCCACCTCACTTTAATATTAAATCACCGATACCGCAACATCCACCCCAGACCGTTTTATAGTCTTCTCAGGTTGTTGGAGTTGTGTTGCCTTGCATACGACGACATCGGGGATTGAACACCGACTGCGTGATTGGAAGGCCGAAGTGGTAACCACTGAACCTATCCGCTCACTTAGAATTCGGTTTGTTTAAGGTCCTCCAAGTTTCTGATGCCTTACTGCTTCTACTTCTATTTCAGACTTTATTTTATTCGTTCATCTTACATTGTAAGATGTGTTTGTTTTTTGTTTGTTGTTTTTTATGTTTTACTTTTAATTTGAGGAATTAGAAAGGTAATTTTGTAATCAAAATGTTAACAGATGATAAAGCCGTCCTTTGCATTATGAGGTTAAGGAGGCAAGCAATATCCTGGTGATATGTTTCTACATAAATGATAAAAATGTGACATACTGTCCATTACAAAATGTGAGGCACAGGTTAACTATTATAGTCGTAGGAATATATACTTTAATTAAATTTATATGATAACAAATGTGTAAAATACAAAATGACAAATTTACTTGACAGAAACTTGCGACCAAAGCAAATTTATGACAGAAATTATAAACTTTAAATTTATGTCGTAGTTGTGATTCTAAGTAAAAATAAAATTATTGTCTTCTCATAGCGTCAGCAGACGGAAATAACCCAAACAGCAAACTGGCACCAAAAAATACTAAAAGAGAAGTCATCAAAGTAAATTCAATATAAATAACCCACCAACGATATGAAGAACTACTTTTGCAATTTTCTGATATTCACTATTTCTTAAGAACTGGGTTATATGTTTTGCTCAAAAATCCGTTAAAATATTAACATGTTTGGATGGACAATTGTAGGTAAGTAACGATATTTCACTGGTATATTCGTCTGAAAGGGTGCTATATGTATGCACGCATAAACGTGTATAACAACCTCAGTGTGCAAAGGCAATTGCTAATAATATAGTCTGACATGCTACATAAATGGCCCAAATCATTCTAGGCGTCCTCGTTTTTTCCCGTTCAGGGTGCAATGCCCTTCTAACAGGTAAGGCCATATGAAGACACCTGTTTCTGGGACACTAGCAAAAACCGAGAGGGAATGGAAGTTAGGAAAGGACGGACAAACGAGGCCGAACATCAATTTCGAATCTTCGGATGTCCCCTCCGCAAAAGACATAAGCGAAAGCGAAAACCCCCGATATGGTAGAGAAGGGGCACATAAGTTGCATTTTGATGCATTCAGTTTGCTGTATGCAAGTCTGCAACTACCCGCGATAAATTTCTGACATATAAATATATATATATACGCAAAGCTATTAGGGAAAAAGCCACCTACACTTTGGTAGGTGTATTATGTCCAGGTCAGTAGAATTGTTAGTATACACATAAACAATAATCTGCAATGACTGTAGCGACACATAAACAATAATCTGCAATGACTGTAGCGACACATTGCTGGCCGATACGTGTGGTTGCTGTATACAGATATTAACGATTGACATTCGGCATTGGTAATCAAATTACTTCTTCCGCTATGAGACATGTTTGTGTGTTTTGGCTGACACGCGACGCTGTACTGACCAGCGTAATCTACACCTGGTCAGCAAGTACACACACCCAGATAAGCCGTGAGTGCTTGTATGTTATAGTACCGTATATCTTAGGTTGTGAAGACTATATCTTATTTACAAATATGCAGTTCACAAAATAAGTTATACAGAAAGTAATGGTAGGGATCTGGCAACAAGAGTAAGCGCTTATATTAAGCCATTCCCAAAAGCCATTTAGTTTGTCGATGCTAAAAGCTAAACAAATAAACATATTTAAATTCTGTGTTTTCAGGTATGACAACTTGTAGAAATGAAATTGCTATATACACACATGGATTACATGTATAGAGAATCATTGAGTTGAGCAAGACCAATCTCAGATACAAATTGTTAAGGTTAGTTTCCATAGCTTTTTGTTTAAAAAAATATGTTCTGTGCCTTTGAAATCCATTAATAACTCAATGTTTCCTGTCAAAATTATGTTCTTAAATCGTCAATTGCAAACGAGAGTGACGTTTAAACTTAACTAGAAGCAATGGTAATGATGTACCTAATGAAATATATCAGATATAATGTCTTTAATAGAAAATATCTTTTTCATCTTTTGAGATATCTTTGCTATAATTTTCTATATGATATATCAAACATTTATATTAACGCATGCATTATCGCAATTTCATATATCTTAGCAAATATTATTAAACATAAAACTGGCACTTCGCAAGTCAGTTGGTGTTTGGTGGCATTACACTCCGAATGTCATTGACGATGGGTCATTTGGTCAAATTCGTCAACGCTTCTTATTGTATGATAGATTTATTTTAAGACCACATGATGATATTTTGTTTCTGTTTATAACTGTTTGTGCTGTAATCAATCATTTTACAGTGGTTATAGTGAGTGGTCAATGAGTATCCGGTGGAGTGTAGTGGTCAGTTTATGTGTGTTCCATTGATATACTTCCTAAACAGTGTCCGCTCTCGTCATGATATAATATATAATGATTCATTACTCCTGTCAGCATATCATTTTGTAAACAAACAAAAGCTGTGCCGTATAGCGTTGGCGACCGACCGAAAGACAGACAGACAATAGATGTTGATTTGTCACCGACAACGGAAAACGAAACCGAGGCTGTAGCAACAGAAAGATCTTTAATAACAACATGAAATTGATTGTACTACCTGTTGGTCGGCGATTTTATATCTTAAAACTTAAGAGCAAAGAATGAGTGTCTATCAGACCCCTTTTTGGGCCCCAGGAACTTCAAATGTTCACCTACTTAATTTGTTCCAAGATGTCCTATTGTCTTAAATGCAGAAAAATTAAGGTAAAGGTTTGACCAAAACATGCAGGTTTTTTGGGGCACCAAAAGAAGAG
>JAULCA010074427.1:21512-31784 GCA_032360845.1 Crassadoma gigantea
TATTGTCTTAAATGCAGAAAAATTAAGGTAAAGGTTTGACCAAAACATGCAGGTTTTTTGGGGCACCAAAAGAAGAGGGGGAATCATAAATTTAATCTGCTGTTTTCAAAATGAGCTTTAAAACAAAACAGTTCCATTTCTGTCTTTCGAAAAATGTATAAATTAAACAAGCATACATAAAAGAATAAAAAAAGGACAGAATTTCAATCTTCATTTAAAAACGGTTTATATAATATTGAAGATCAAGTAAAGGGTTTGGTTAGGTTTTGGTTTCAAACAAAATGTGTTTTGATTAATTTGTTAACTGTAACGATTGAAATAGATACTTTCTTTGAGGCCAGGAGACTTATTTCTTTTATTCGTAATTTAACTTTGATAACTAAATAAAATCAGGACCTTGAACTCACATCAGCAACAGCTGTTGACCAAGTATTGTTTGGTGTATATAATATACAATATCAACTACATTTTTGTATTAATATGTTTTACTTATAGCATATAAATGGAGTCCTGCTCCTTTTAATTTACTAAAGATAAGGCGAAATTCGAGAGAGCCAAGTTTGAGATGTATCAAGAAGTCACAACTCAGTATAAAACAAAGGGAAAGTCTACTTAAATGAGTAAAGTTGTAAATTTCAACTCTATAAAATATAAGTCAGGAAGGAAATTATTGAGCAAAACAGTCTTTATTTGAAAATTACATAAGCCAACTCCCTAACTTAATCCTCCATGTAACCCGGTTTGGTACCCTACTAAGTCGTTCCGCCTATACTACAGTAGGACACCTTTGAACTAATGAAGGATGCGAAAATCCCAATATACCGGGGTCCAGAAAAGGTCCTTATAGAGACTTATCCTTTATCTTAATCATCCCAAATTGCATAATTATCTGCTTTTGAACCAATATAAATAAAAAATGATAAACTGTTCAAGGAGGACCATACAAATTTGAACACATTTACATCTCATTTACACATTATCTGCGTACAGCATGTTGGTATTCTTCATTCTGGACTACATACCTTGATTTTATACATTGTGTTACATGTTAGGCCAGAACTTGTACCTGCAAATGGATTATGTTTCACACCAATAAGCTGAGATACTGCAAAAAATAAAATCGTCTAATATAACTTAAGAACTTACATCTCAACTTTAATGATCTGTAGAAATCCGATTTTGAGGTAATGCATCTTCTAAATACCACAGATTGCGCTTATTATACCAAGCATAGCCAAAGAGTAAACATAACATTGTGATGCATGCTTCAGATACTTTCAGACAAGCCTCCTTTTGTTGTATACGAGTTTGGGGTCACCTCCGGTCGGTCTGTCAGTCGACTGTAGATCAAACAGTATGTACTTCTGTGTTATTGTATGACTTCGTATTACTGTTACCTTAACCCCCGTGCAATATTAATATCAATTTTTCCATACTGAAAAAAATTGTATGTAGAGAAAGGGAATTTGAAATCCTCACTGGAAATACAGTAAAACCTGCCTTCACTACAAAAGTAACACAGACATTAACTTATATGCGGATGAGTCTCAAAAATCCAGTCAAAATTGTTTCTAGAACCAAAAGTTCTTAGACAGTTGAACTATTTATTAATTGTTAGATAAGGATGAAACTAAAGTGATGGCTTCATTAGGAAACCTAGACTTTATCTGAATGACCTTATTATCAAAGAGAAGTATTGCACGTATAAAGAGGCCGGATGCTACTTTTATAAAGTTTCCCACATATCATTGCTTTATGAAATTTCCTTACACAAATGTGTCACTTTTATGTTTTCTATCATCTTCAACGTAACACAAATGGGCTTACGTGTAATCATCTATCCTCGAGTACGACGCGACTTTGATTAAACGACGCCGTGTAATGAAATTCTTTGTCTACGATGTCCGCTCCCACACATTTATCAGTTAAGTACATTGTCGACACTATAGCCTCGTTATTTGACTCAGTATGTACTATTGTTTGACCTACATTTTGGTATATTTACTTTTGCTTTGCATTCTGCCATTGTAATTGCATTGAGAAGGTTAATATTGCTATGAGACTATAACAACATTTGATATTGTAACGTCATCAGTTTCATTGTTGTCAAGACTTACTTGTACTTTGCTGTTCAAAGAACTTTTTGAAAAAACTTAATAAAGCATCATTCACAAAATAAGAATATAAATGATAACTATTTTAGCAAATTTTGTTATGGTCCTATCGTATACACTTGAATTGCTGACAAACTTACATAAAGCTCTGCCGTGCTTTATCAACTTTGTCATTAATAGCAATGTGTGTTACAGGACCATAACAACATTTGCTAAAACATTCATTGTTTAATTGTTTATTCATATGTTTCACAAACACAGCATCATTTTAATGAGTTTTCTTTTATACGAAATTTATTAAACTTTCAAAATCGTTAGCCCCTTGCCAAAATACAATTAAAAATCGTTATAAGGTAAAGAAATCTTACATGAAATTGAAACGAATGGGTACATTATTTAGATAAGATTCAAATATATGTTTTTCACTAAGGTACATTTGAAAATCGTTTTTAGTTCTATAAATCTGACATGAAATAAAAACAAAACACAATATAATAAGTCAATGTCACGTTTATGATATTACTTTCATGACACTAAAATGTTTAACCCACTGAAATAACGTTGGGATTTTATCTTTTCCTAACTTATCTTTATTTCCATGCTTGATCGTCTTCCTTGGCACTGCCATACTGGCATATTCGCCATGGTGAGGAAGGCTTATTGTCACCAAAGCCGCGACTTACCGAAGTCCTTTAAAATAGAAGTTGTCATTCAATGTTAAATGTTCAGCACTCCGGGTGAGATAGCGACTTGTCAACCTTTCTACGTTTTCGGTGTTATGTGATCGGGTCGAATACTTTGTAGGGTGCTTTCGGCCTTTGAAGAAGCAATGTTAAACTCGGCATCAAATATGTGTGTTGTAATGAGCAAATACATGAACATATCGCCTTCAGCACATATGCATATATTACATAAGTGGAGTCATGTCCTGAAATGACCTTAGCTGTCTTTGGACTCTTAAAACCAAGGCAAAAAAACCAAACATACGCCGTCTCATCCACCGCCTAATAGCTAAACGCTCTATTGATTCCTGTATGTGTTTTGTATACACGTCGAGTTTTTGTAATACTGGTGTTAGTTATATGACCACCATGTGATGTAGTGAACACACCCATATCCTGGTTTTACTTATTATCTCATGTTTTTGGGGTTCAACGTCTTCCCAACAGCCAAGGTCATGTGCGGAAGGGTGCCTATATAGGGAGAAGGATAAGGGAGGCGAGAATAGCGAACTATAGAGCTTTCAAGTGTTGCTTTATGAACAGCAGCTCAGTTTTGTTATCTGAAATGTCTTTAAGCAAAACCACCAAAAAGGAAAGAAAGGGCCTCATTTGTCGTCTGTAATGGAATTAATGGGATATTTTCTCTCCCGAATAAACCGCTTGGATTATATCTCATGTATAGTCACCAATTGTGACGTTAGTATGAATGATGACAACTTAATATCAAGGTTTGCGTATTTATTTCATTAAATTTCAACCAAAATGACATTTGTATTAAGTGCAAATTCCTTTATAGTATAGTTTTTGCAGTAACACCCGCACATGCGCGGGTCTTGAACGAGTTCAAGTGGTTCTCTCCCTTTGTGCGAAATAGACAAACGGTAACAAACTCAATTTAGATTGTTTGTACATGTTACAGATGAATTTGATAATCGGTTGACGTGCTAAAAAAATATGATTTTTTTTCATCTATAACATATATGACTTCCTATATGCATACTGGGTATATAAATATATAGTTATGTATGTATCAGACATACGAGCCGGTTTGATGTTAATACTTTGAATTTGTATTGACATGAAATATAAATTTCATCAAATCTACAAATATATGTATTTAATATACTTTACCGGAAGTCTTTTGTAAGATATTAATAAATAAACACCATTACACTAATTGAAGTTTCTATGCATATTGTTTTGTAACGTAAATTTTGTAACTGTGCCAGTTCTTTACTTGCAATTATCTGATATAACCAGATAATGCGCTAAAATTTAAGTTGGCTAAAATGAGAAATTTTGTAGTATTTTGTTGTTCTGATAACACGAACCTTATACACACTCTTCACAGCAGTAATGATTACGTCACTATACGACCCATAGGAATGCGCATACGTACACGTAAGTGGCTGATCACAAGAGTGAATGAGTTCGACTGTTAGTGCAATTTTGCTAGCAAAGCAACTGAAACGAGCAAAGAAAACAACGAGATTAGGCGAAGTCAACAGTGTCAAAAAAGGTTGAAGAAGAAAGTGACAGACGAAAGAAGTGGGGCAAATAAACCACCCTGACGTAGAGAAAGTCACACAGGATACAAAAAAAGGAGAATAAGAAAAAGCAAATCAATCGTGTAAATAGAGCAAATAAAACTTGCAAACTAAGCAAATCTTACAATGAAGGAAGTAAAAAGAGAAAAAAGCTAGAAAAACAACAACAAACCAGGACTAGTATTGAACACAGGGACCTGATAATTTGTTACAGCTATATTTGGACCTAAGCTAAGGTGTTTTAGAAAATTTTTACACATTTTTGGGGTTTAGATCGATTTTCGGTAAAAACCTGAAACTTGAAGTAAATCCTATATACTAAACCTTTGAAATATAACTTCCTTAGTCCTAACCCTCGTTACCTCCTCGTCTTCGTACAATGTACTATTCGTTCTCCTCCTCCTCCTCCTCCTCCTCCTCCTCCTCCTCCTTGTAGTGGTCTTCCTCCCCCTCCTTCATCTTCCCTTCTCGCTCCTTCATTGTCATTTTTGACCATGCCGCGTCAGTCAAAACCTGAATACAGCTTGCCATAAAAACGTTTTATCTGTAGTCACAGAATGGGTGTTTGTTTTAACGACTGGCTTTGGTACAGAGCACCTTTTAGAATCAAGGTATTACATATTAACCTTAACTCATTGTAAAGATACATATATGTTGTAACGAACGACATGCTCGGTATATGTATATTGGATTTGGTTTTGTTTTGTTTTACTTTGTTTAACGTCCCATTAATGACTAAGGTTATTTAGGACGATCCTCATTGCGTAATGGATAAGAGTGCATGTGGTAATGTAGGCAGGGTATGTTGGTGTATTTGCAGCCTGGTGATAGCAATGATCTGATGCCGACATGATTGTGTTATCTCACTGAAAAAAAAATGTACCGAAGACACCCAGTACAGAATTCCGCCCGATCACATTATAATTATTATATGTATATTCATTTCAGTGAACTGTACTTCAGATTATAAATATATATACAGATTATAAATACTTCATTCTAATTAGGACACGACGTTTTGTCATCACTACAGCGCGTGCTGCGTCCAATCATGGAATATACTCCCGGGACAAAACATAATCATGTTTAGTATTACACTAATGCAATACATATATTAGTGTGCAAACCAATCAAAAGTCATTTGTCAGGATGGTTTTCAAATATTTTAACATGGATATACTTCATCCTGATTTTTTTTCTAATCAAGAGTATTACCAATCTTGACGCCATATTTATAGATAGTAATAAATAGCTACATCATCCAATGAAGGTTTTCCTCGTGCTCAACTGAAGTAACTACCTGTATCACTTCGTAACTTGATACAAAACTTGAAAATCTTATCCTTTGTATGCATACAAATGTACTTTTATTGATCCTTTTAAAATCTTATTTCATTTCCTATCAATATTGTTTTGATTTGTTTGTGTTTTACGTCCTATGAACAACTATGGTCATTTTAGGACGTGCGAGGTTTTAGTAGTGTAGGAAAGCTTGAATTCTCGAAGTAAAATCCACCGACATAAGGCCAGTACCTGGCGACTGTCCCACGTGGATCTCGAACCCTCGACCAAGTGAAGGAGGGCGCTGGTGGTAGCAGAATGTGAGACAATATAAGTTGGCAATGCTATAAAACAACTGTACCGACATTTCTGATCTCAATATTTAATGATATTATAAATATTTTTTTCCAATAAAACTGACAACGGTCAGTTAGTTCTAGGAGAAATATGAGTCTGGTATCATTTCCGGTAAGCTGTGTGTTTTTTTTTTGCATATCTAACGGAGTTAGGGATCCCCGTCCCTCTGTAGACACAACACTAAATAGTTCTACTGCAGTTTTCCTACAAGCGTAATCGCGCTTCTTAAATTCGGTTTTGGATATACATGTGGTTATTGCAGCGCTGAGCTAGGGTATTAGCGTTGTCAAGGTAACTCCGTAGATTAGAGCGCCCGTGTGATGACCTAACTATATAGGCTTCGAACCCGGATCGGCTACAATTGCATTTTTCCCACTCTGAATACTTTTGTTGATTTTTATGCTTTTCCTTGTTTTGTTTTCCTAATCATTCTAAAAAGGTTTTTTTTTCTCTCATCAAAATTGACATGGTTTATGATATGGAATATGAAAGCACGACAATAACACTTATGATATAAAGTATGGCCGACAACCGGCTCAATCAACTTCAAATGTATAAACCATCTCATTTAATATGATATACCAGCTTATAAAAGTTGGACACTGGTTTTTAAAATGAAGCCGCTCATCTCCCAAC
The DNA here is from genome assembly GCA_032360845.1 of Crassadoma gigantea. NCBI lineage: Eukaryota > Metazoa > Mollusca > Bivalvia > Pectinida > Pectinidae > Crassadoma > Crassadoma gigantea. The sequence goes on from JAULCA010074427.1 coordinate 28,170, forward strand.
CGCGTCACTTTGCAAAAAAACAGGAATAAAAATTATGGTCATTTAAGGACGGCCTCCCCTGTTTGCAGATGCATGCGTATAGTGTATGCGTGTGTGTTTTGGGAGGCTGAGATATGTTCGTATTTGTCTCCTTTGTGATAGCGCGGAACTGATGCCGACTTTATAGTGCTACCTCATCGAAACATACCGCCGAAGACACCCAGCAGGACACCCCACCCGGGCAGGAGTAGAAACTCCATTTTTATAGACTTTGGTATGTCTCGGCCAGGGGACAGAACCCAAAGCCTTCCTCACAGGGGCGAACGCTCAACTAAAGGCCAAAAGTAAGGCATTGTCAAGGGAGACATCAAGAAAAAGAAAGTTGTTTAGAAAGAAAAGAAAAGATATGATCCCAAATTGAGTCGCCTTTTACGATCATGCAATGGGAGCAGCAGGTACAATTCTTACGCCCTACCTGCAGGGACGAATGAAAATTTGAAACAAAGCAGTCCTTGCATTACTATAAGAAGCAGTCTTCTGTGATATGTTTTCAGTTGTAACTAGTCTAGTCAGACATAACACAACCAGCTGATCACTGGGACTAGCATATTTTACTTTGAATCTCATTTATTATAGTGAAAATCGAACCAAACTATGAAATGACAAGAAAACATGAGTATTTGGATTTGATCCGATTTGAACACGGTACGTTATCATTGTAATTTGACGGCCACGTTATCATTCCGTTGTCTGTGTGTAAAAGTCAAGCGGAACTGGTATATAGAAACGAAAACAACAATGATCTATTTTATGTTTTTCGAATGGACGTATTTCAGACTGTTTGACAAACTAATAGCTGTTATAATTGCTTCTTTTGGATTATTTGAGGATGTTAGGATATGGACCCTTTCAAACGGTAAGAACAGTAAGATTATGTGGCTTGCTGAAACATATACATACATAATTGAATAGATATCTGTTGCTGACTGTATGGGTTAATGTCAAGCCCATGAAAGGCTGATTTATCGATTAGTCAGATATGGTCTGTTACATACCGTTTTTATCATTGTTTCATTGAACTTAAAGCCAAGACGATTATTTACCATAGTTTAAATATTTGTTTTGTTATTGTTTTTTTGTGAAACTAGAAGGCGACCGTAACAAAAGTAAAATTAAAATTAGCAACATTTGTTAAACATTTGAATTGTTAAAATTATGATATTTTACTTTATTATTGACATCATAAAAGCATAGTAGCGAGTCAAAATGTCGGTATAATCCAGTTTGAATGTACTTTCAAAATGTTGTAAACTCCTTTATTTGTTAAGCACGTGTTTTGATACAAACGGTATCTAGAATTATTTATCAATGTTTAATATGGTAAACATTCAAATGTGAATAGCTCCGTGATGACGATTAATTGTGCTTTAAGTGCAAGATTCGTCTGAAGAGAGAGCGAAAAAAGTCACTATTTTGGCAGATGATGGGACACGCAAGTGTGTGAGCGCCGCTACTTTTTGATATCTTGTGACCTTTTAAACTGTGTAAGTCGGGGTCACTTGACTGCTTATTATGTATTTATATTGGAAGCATTGGTAATGTGGGTTTCGTTGGAAATATTGGTTTGTGAGTCGGAATGTATTTCGGTGCAGATTTGTTCAGGATGTGTACTATATGAAGTGTGTTTAAGCTATACAGCTTACGCTTACTCTTCATTCAAATGCCTCCCCAGACTCCGCTAGGGAACGGATGTGCCCCGTGGAGCTTAGCGTCTTACTGCGGGACGCAGGGTTCGGTTGGGCTTCGGGATATCACATGGTCACAATTTGTTAATACAGCAATGACGTCTTGCATTTTGATTACTTGGTCATACTAATTCCGGTCAGTGTCACTATGTTGTCTGGGACATTTTACGGGCTGCTTCCGTTATAAAACAGGTCACTAAAGGCGGGTTGCTACATAAAAATGTCAGAGTGTCAGAGACATTCTCTATACCTTCAAAATCACACCGTTTAAATAACTTATTGTTATTGACTGAAATTTTAAGTTTTTTAAAACACTAGTGTGTATTTACTTACCTTTTCCACATTTGACGCATTCCACTATTTCATTAGATAGGTTGCTCGGTTCCTTTGCTCATGTTTTTGGCTCGATAAAGCACATTTACATGTATTGGTGTTCCAAGTTTATATTATTTACCTTAGTTTTGTTTATATCACGTGTTCCGTTTGTAACGTTTGTTCCGACGTATTTTATTTCCCTTGCTTGCTTCACTAATTTATAGTTTTTGATAAGTTTCACAAATAGCCAACATAAACCTCATGTCATGCTACTCTGTGACTACGATTACCTTCCTATACATATCGTGCACATTAACCTATGCTATTATCAATGTTTTACTTTCGACGGTAGCAATGTACGTAAAAAACTATGATAGCTTGACAATCAGACCAGTCAGTCTTGAAACATTGCCACACGTTTAAACGTACACTTTATTTGTGTAGAAAGTAAAACTTTGATATTACATATTTCCAACTGTTGAATCCTATTGAAGATAAGTTGCATAGCGTTGAAAATATACTGGTGCATGTGTGGATCAGGGGAGATAATCCATGCATATGTAGAAAGGCGCGAACCTTATACATTGTAAATCAAACGTAGGCAATTCACATTATCTGCATCCCTACCTCTTTTTAAGCGTCTGTGTGATACGGAGAAACACGTACTGCTTCGTGCATTAAGATAAATATATTAAGTATTAAGTAAAATAAAACGTGATTATAAGATAATGATTAATCGATTAATGTTTAAAAGTTATATTTTTTTGAGTAATTATAATATAACATAATAATGATTCTTAATTAATCTGGTAAAAATTGAATTTTCATGACTCAAATCATTAAAATCATTAAAGGAGATATGTTTTAAACGAATCCTTCTTCCTGACGGCGAAAATGTCCTGGTACACAGTATCACAATATAGTTATTTCCAATTTGTTTTTATATATACATGTATGACTTTGAATCATCGACATATCATCTATCCGTGGTTTCGACAATATCCGACAACAGTCAGTGAGTTATTTCTATACAATCATGTATATATATATATGTTTCACAAAGCCAAATCACAAAAATCTCCTACTACGTGAAAGGTATATATCAGTAACCTCTAATAATCCAAACAAAGCGATTATCACAAATGTCTGGCGGTCTGAAACACGTCATTTGAGAATTTTTATTTTTTGTTATTGTTCTAAATGATATACCAGACTGGTTTGACTAAACAAATATGGCGTCGCTACTCGGATGATGTCATCGTATTACAGTGGTACTGTCTGTCCTTACCAGGTTTGATATAAATAATAGTGTTTTCTAATCTGCAGGACTGTCGGTTTTGTATTCCACTCGCCGAGGCAATTCACTAGTTATAGCCCTTAACATTCCATACAAAATATACTCGCGAAAATAATAATCTTTATGTGTACATATGGCACATTGGATGATGTTCATATTGAGCAGTATTTGTTGTGGCACCATATTCCGTTTTTTCGTATTACAGAGTTATCTGCTCTTGTGAGCAGGTATTTATTGTTACGTCATTAGTTTGTGTGAGAAAATTACGTCGTTTTCTCA
>JAULCA010074428.1:0-16882 GCA_032360845.1 Crassadoma gigantea
TTAACTCAGGAATGGAGATTAGCAATAAAACTTCTACACAGAAGTAATTTCAAACAAAATATTCTAAACTAAAAAAACATCTGATGTTGAAAAACAAACAAGGGAAAAAACCATTTCACTGGTTTTAAATTGAGCAAAACATAAAATTTAGGGTTGTTATCTTTACTAAGTAATTATATGCAGGAAGTATATGGAATATGCAAATATTTGCAATTTGTGTGTTAATAACAATTCTGAATACAATTAACCTCCTGATAATCATGACCTTGGTATTTTAAACGTACTTCACTGCTAGTGTTTAGTGTGTATATTAATTTCTCACTGTTCCCTGACTTACATATAAGTCTGTGAACATCAAGGTAATTATGGTCAGTCATTAATCAACTCCTATTGGATTTATTTTCTGAAGGCAATAAGCCAAATTTCTGGGCTTCTGGATTTGATAATCTTTTGTTCAAAATAAGATTATGCAGGTACATATGTTGTTAATGCATTTATGATAAGTACAGTCGAGGTGTTCAGTTATGATTGATATGATTAAATGTGAGACAATATGTATTAATGCAAGCTTTGTTAGCTTGATAAAACATTACAGAAAATTTGATTTTATTGATATTTTGATAATTATTAAAACAGAAGAAGAAAAATTTAAGTTTTATGTAGAAGCAAGTTGTCATCTTCACCGAATAACATAAAAATATACATGACTTAACATAATTTATTAAAAATCGAGTTTGAAAATTTGACTTTACACATGGTTAAGTTTGAAGTTAAATTTTATGATAGTGAGGTGACCAGAACTTCAGAAGTTGATTGTCCCTGTGCAGCAAACCATATAGACATGTTATGTACTGACAGTCACATCTCCCAAGGACTTGGAATCATGGTATAGACTAAAGTTATAATTATTTTAATATGTAATAATTTTGAAGGTCATTTCATTGTAGCTGTAGTGACTTTGGTCCACCTGTTTGACATACCAAAGTCTATAAAAATGGTAGTTTCTACTCCTGTTTAACGTCCTTAAATGAATATAGCTGTTAATAGGACGTTAAACAAAGTAAAACCAAACCAAACCTCCTGTTTGACCAATCCTGACAGCAGGTTGTAGAAATAATAAAAAAAAATCAGAATCTCAATAATGATAAATAAATAAGAAGATGCCTTTGATATGGCATGTAATGTGAAGAAAAATACAAAATTACAAAACATAAAACATCTTCTAAAAAACACCACAAGATGATTTGATGACGTGGTCATTTCACATGTTTTGTAGTCTCCCGTGTATGAAGCCAAACTTTTGACACAATTTAGAATCAATTATCTGTACAGCATGTAAAAGGAGCAAGATATTAGTATTATGAGGAATTCTTCATGAAAATTAATTCTTATTACAATTTTGATCCACATGAAAGGTCTTGAATAGGAGAATAAAATTGTATATAGTGAAAATATCACAAGTTTTGCTGGAATCTAATAAGGTAATGTCAAAAATCATCTTTAACTCACACACCCCTGAAACTTCATAATGACCTATTCCAATCATTGATTTGGAAGAGTTCAAATGTGTCTTCAGAGGGTGAATGAATTAAATATGATATACATGTTTTGTATATCATAACGGAGGTAATTTACCAGGAAAAAATAATTAAATCTAATCTGAAATACACAACATGTTATAAACCTACTTGATTATATCTGACCAGGAAGTCCTGTAGAAAACTGACAAAAACACATTGTACTATGTAACAGAGGACCATGTACAGGCTGTGTGACTGGGAATACCAAATTATTTTTTTTGCTCCACACATACATGTAGTGAAGGTTGTAAAGTTTGAATAATTCATATTTTTTTTTACCAGGAAGATCCTATCGGCACACCTGCACATATTGGTTAAACATCTTGCGATATACATGTTTCAAGTTGGAAACACATTATTTCTCAAGGGAGTTGAAGTTAAGCTCAATAAAATATGCAACGAGTTCGCAAGGGAGATTGAAGTTTAGCACTCCATGTATAATGTATACAGTGTTTATTTCTCAGTGGAGTTTGAAGTTTAGCACTATAGAACACACATGGTATGTTCTGTCAGATTGATCCATTCAAAACAAAGTTAAGATAAATTGTCTGTTTCTAGACCATTTTGTTGAACTCCATGATTATTCTTAAGACATTTATTCAAGATTTAAACATCCGGGGACAAGGGATCAATTTCTCTTGTCATACCAAACGATCCTTTGTGTAGATAGATTTAAACCATCTAGATCTGCACGTATAAATATTGCTATACAATTTCACCTGCATAATACCTGTCGCCATTGACAATTGTGTAATCCATATCTTTATAAATGATTACAGTAAGTACAATGGGGGAAAGCTAACCTACATATTATTTACATATCCTCCAGATATGTCTTCAGTGATCCTGGCGAAATCTAGTCTGAGCAGAACATTATTTATTTGAGTCCACTGCAATATTATTTGCTTTGATTTCTAATGTTTAGACGACAACAGCTGAACACTGGAGTAACATTACCTATATTTGGTATACAGGTATACAGGTAGCTATAGTGTTTACCTCTTAGTAAGATATATTAGAAAGTCTGAACAGATTTGGACGGCGGCCAATATTGACACAGGTACGCCAATGATAAAAACAGTTCCAGCTCATTCTGGTAGATATTGTGTTACCCGTTACAGACAGGTACATATTCAAATATCGTTAACCTACATGCACAGGTAAAATACATAGAGTAAACACGACCTGATAAACAACCCAAGACTATATAAGGAAGATAACAGCTGACAAAAACACTTTTTTTTCAAGCTGAAGGCCGCTAAACAAACACCATTGCTCTGTAAAATAAACACAGGGAAGATAAATACAGGATAGATTTCAGTTACGTAGGTTCTGTTATCATAAACGATCACATGTCTTTGTAAGGAAGACAATAGTGATGACTACGTTTTGATTGAGGTTCTGTTAGGAGGAGGATGGGTGGGGTTGTGTGATCATGTGAGAATCTGATCTATCAAGTTTCCACATAGAAAGACAATAGTTAGGTTTACATTTCAGCTGAGGTTCTGTTATCAGAATATTCAAAATTTCTGTATAAGGAAGGGAAAATTAAAAAAGAAAACTTGGTTATTTCAAGTTTCATACAGTCGATTCTTTATTATTCTATAACTGTTTGTGATAACTACCCAGAATATCTTTATACAGAAAATACAACAAACTACAAATTGTTGAATCATTAACATTAATCATTTTAACACCGCCTCTTCCTCCTCCTCCTCTTCCTCCTCTCCTTTTCCACCTCTCCCTCTCCCCATTCATCCTCAACCACCCCTTCCCTCTCTTCCTCTCCTTTCCTCCTCCCCTTCCCTCTCCTCCTTCTCATCTCTCCTCCTCCTCTCCCTCCCCTCCTGACCTCTTCATCTACCTCTCCTTTTCCACTCTCCTCTTCCTTCCCTCTCCTCCTCCTCCCCCTTCCCTTCTGACTTCTTCATCTTCCTCTCCTCCCCTCCTCCTCCTTGATGTGCATGCGCAGGAGGGTTTACTAGTAAATGTTATATAACTACAGACTCATTACATAACACATTATAAAAATCCTAATTGATTGCATTTTCTCTCCAATACTTATTGTACATTAATTATAAGCTGCTTGGGTTCCTCGGGCAGAAGGAAACACATACATAGGTCCTGATAGAAGATATAAACCTGCTGTGGAGAGGATCACTTGAGTGTTTTATTTTTGATGTGGAAAATAAATGAGCTCATTGTCTTATGTCTGAGTATCTACACTTCCTACTTGTGAACTAAGGGCAGATCACTCTCAGTACCACTTGAAACAAAGACTCCCAGATATTTGACATGAAACAAAGAGTAAAATGATGGAAGGATACTTCATATTTCAAAACATTTTCTTCAGGCTGGTAATTAATATAACTTAAGCTTTCAATTCAGCTTGTAAAATTATTTCACTTGTGTTTTAGGATGCTGTATTATTCGGAACAAACAAAGCTTTGGAATGAATTAAAAAAACCCAGTTATTTAGTACAAAGAGAGTAATAAAAAGAATTAAGATTATTTTGAAAAAAGCTACAAGGGAAATGAAGCAATGAATGTAATTCATGGCACAAAACAAGGTAAGGAATAAATATGAAGAATCATAGCTAAATGGGGCAATATGTATGGAATGTAGCTAGCATCTACTGTGTGGAAAATTAAGAGTTAATAAGGAAGTAATCAGTCAATATGGAAAACTGAATATTGTATTTAGACATTTTTTATTCGTATGCATGCACACATGCAGTTTACTCAGTACTAGAGGACGTTGGGTATAGCATACTTTAAATACTCACCCATTCTTAATGATTGTAATCTTATAAAAGGTCAAAGATTTGTAGAACATCTGTGATATTTCTACTGCATACACCCTTTAACCCCCAAACACGGCAATAGACAAGTCATGATCTTTCAGGTAAACAGCCCATTACGATCATATAGGGGGGCTAGGGTCATCAATCTCCTTGCAGGTTTAAGATGTACACATTTCTCAGTATCTACCCAGCTTAAAAGTCTGTATAACAGTCTTTTGATGTGGATCATCTTTGAACACTACACAAAAACCTTTCAAGGTTCCGGAAGAGCGCCCCTATTATTTTGTCGGACTGTATCCTTATTTAAACCCCGGTGTGGAATAGGAATGTCGGGTATTACCGTCTCGGCTATATAGACCTTGTACTCGGGGTATTGTAGCACATTCCTTCTCCCAATCATTAACAATTACACGCTATATAAACCAGCTCAGTGTTATTGTTACTGTCCTCATGGGGCGCCAATTGATCTTTTGATGTTCTTAGCTGTGTTTAATTGTATCTTGTTGAGGGTATGGACTCCAATTATTATTTCTTGTCAGAATCAAATTTATTTTGATTGCAAATAATATGTACAAAATATGTTGTTTTCTTGTTATGTTGGTTTTGTACAGAGCTCTTTGTATTTCTCTGTTTTGTGTTGGTATACCTTGGTGCTAAACTTCAAAAGCCTTGTCAGGTTGTCTTACTCTCAGCTTCCTCTTGATCACTGAATAGAATAAACTTCAGGTTTAATCCTTTTCCCCTATGCAAGTTAAGTAGACTCTACCATGCATTGATCTGGATGAGTCCATTAGGGTCTACAGTGGTGAAAGGGTCAAAGTTGTTGGAACATTCGATATATGTATCTTACTTGGTTACCACATTTAGTTTTGACCAATTTTATTTTAAACTACTGACATTGTTTAATACCAAGGCCAGCTAGCCAAAATAAGGTAACTGGAAAATAAACTACAGATTCTTATTGTTGCTGCTAAATGAATGATTAATATTTTCATCCTTTGTATTGTATGCCCTTCCTTGATGACCGATATATATATATGGTGACCAGAATGATGGTTTTCTCTGTTTTGGGGACCAAAGTTTACATTTAATGCTTGGTATCAGGTAACTATAATTTTTTGTGTTTACAGCATCATTTTTTGCACAATTATTTGTGTCTTCCCTATAGATTATATATCTGATGATCCAAACCCACTTCTATATAATCGCCAATTCTGATTGTAACACGAAATATAGGTTACGACTTCGGAATTGTACATTAATGTGTAGCGTGTTAGACTAATGTGGGGTTTTAAAGCTACAGGATTTTCTGCTCTTGATGTGATGTGTATCATTACCCTGTCAGAAGTCAGTGCTGATCGTCAGTAGATTCTCCAGGTGTAAGCCTCAGGTGTAATAGGTAATGTCTCGTTAATCGCCGTGGTGACTGATCACACAGGTGGTATAAGCAAATCATTGCCTTAGTGTACCCAGATTTGTTGTCAGAAAACTATTAAAATTCTTTTCTAATTCTTAAGTGAAATTTTATGAGTGTATATTTTCTAGTTTTAGCTTTTCATTGTAAATAAATTGATTATGAAACAAATAAAATGCATGTAAATAATTCATACAAAGATGAATGGCAACATCAGTTTGTGAGGATTGGAGGTATTGAAAGGTCTCTCTTGTGTTCTGTGACAGGAAAGTAGTTGAATTTGTCATAAAACTATTTCATCACCATGGGGACTGATTTTAAGCTTGTGTTGACGAAACTTCATGTGTAATGATGTGTTAGCTATGTCAAAACAGTTCATAGGTTTATTTCTAAAGTATCTGATCTCATAAATTGTATCAATGTACAAAGTCAGTATCAACAGAAACAACTGTTTAATTATAGATACATCTGATCATTGTTGTTTTAATACATGGATATCTAAACTGGACAATTACATTTCAATGATGTACATTTAGTGTTGAACACAGGAAAGTGCACGTGGAAGTTAAGGGAACAACTAACTGGAGAGTGAAATAAAGGGAGATAACCAAGGGGTACAACTTCTAGGTGAAAGCAGACTATTAATAGATTTTGTCTATAACATGTTCAAGTCTTCTGCTAAATGTGGGGTGCTTATATAAAACAAATTATGAAGTTATGATATCATTAATGTTAAAAAAGTATTAATACCAGTCAACTTTGAAAAATAAAGTATTGACATGTATATTTGTTTTTTCAAATGATTGGTACAGTATAATAGAGATTATGTTAAGTCTCGTGTGGTTTTACCGTTTATATGGCATAACATAAATCTAAGAACAAATCTTGTATTTCCACAATCATCTGTAGAAATAAAATAAAAGTAACTTTTGTATCTAAGTTTAGTCGTTGCTGTACTGTGATTGTTTGTATCACACTGTCCTAGTGGTTGTAATTTGGAGGGTGTTTTGGGCCAATTAACCTATTAGCATTGTGAGCTGACTTGTTCACCACCCACACGTATACTTTAGTAGAGTAACATACCACAACTATTTGGTGATTGTCAGGTATGTACTGCAGGTATGTACTTATACCTATATGTATATCACAGGTAAAAAACACACAGGTAGTAATATAAGTGTAGTACCTATATACTTGCCTCATAAATTACATTACAGATAGGTTAACAAAGATTATATTATCTTGAAAAATTCATTAATATAATTTACGAAAAATTCAGAATTGAAATTATTGTATCGTGCGGATCATATTTAGGGAAAAAAAAGCACACAGATATTCTTGAACAATAAGGTAAATATAAATATGATATGCTGGCCAAGATTTTGTGATCCTGTCCCTGGGTAGAGGTTAAACACTAGAGTTGTGTATGTACTGGGACCATTAGTGAGTCTATACATTGGTCAGATATACACATACTCCACATATGTTACATTCCACGATCAGGTATTTATGACTTAGCCTCAGGTATTAAACTAAATGACAGATTATTTTGGTCTAATGATCACCTACATGGGCAGTTATAATTTTACCTCAGGTACAAATCTTGTCTCTGTTGTACGTGTGTTTCAATAAAGTCAAAACACTCGGAGATATTAGAAGACAGGATAAAATTTAATACTTTACTATATTATATGTCAGTTTTCATAAGACTATATATTGTCAATAGAAAAATCATTCTTGTAAAAAAAATTCTTTGAAAAGAAAAAAAATCTTGAAATGTTCAGTGCTTGTGTTGAGAAACTGAATAATAGTAAGAAATCAGATTTTGGATTTACATAGGAAAGTATCTGTACCTGTTACATCAGTAAAATGTACAATATAAGAGTATGTATATTGTACAGTGTAGTTGTGGCATATTCTTCTACATTTAAGTTATATTACAAAAGTTAATGTTTCTGACTGTAACATTGTCCACCCGATGAGATGTAAGTTTGTGTTTGTATTATCATAATCGCACATCTGAGTATATATAGAACTAAAACATGATACTCCCAGCTAACACAATACCCTGCTGTCGACCATTCCACCTTGGTGGGTTGCCTCCCTTTGTTGTCAAAGTCAAACTGACACAGAGGACATTTTATGTGTCACACAAGATGGTTACCAAGGACACTAAACAATGTTGTAGGGCAGGTTCAGGACATTAATGGTGGAATTAATTGTTGTTACAATAAATTGATAACAATTACCAATAATCAGTCTGTCTAAAACTCTCACTATGATACTCGGTTTAGTAAGATTATCATCAGTGTAACATCACCTTTCATGTGATACACATCTAGCTTCTTAGTTATAATACTTGTTATATATGTAATCTCCAAAACTGAGGATTTAATAAAAATTCTGAGGGTGGGGGGTTTCCTGAAGCTAAAAAAAACCTCTAGATCCGCCGCTGAAAGATCAGCTCAAGTAAAACCTATCCCCCATACAGCTTCCTTAGGTCCTAATACATGTAGAGAACTAATCTGTAATCAGGATGTTGCTTTTGATCAGATTGATTATCAGATGTTAAAACTACAATTTTATGCTTCAGTACATGCTTGACATAGAAAATAAGTACATTGAAGCAATTTGCTGCACTTATTTTAAAATAGAGTTAAATGAAAGACATATAATAAAATTGAAAGATTATTATATAAACATATAATGTAAAAGGTATAAATGATCATGGAAGTCAAAGACTTTCTAGAAATACTGATATTTCTGTAACCCAGAGTTTAAAGTAGTTGTAAGGACCCATGAACATAAATTATAGATTCGTTGCTATAATTACTAGTTACTTTTTAGGGGTCTACAACATTATCAGTCAATATCTTTAATACAGAAGGAACATTTCAATGAACTGATAACATACGTATAGATCGACATGAATATTAATAATTAACTTTTGTTTTCCAGATTTACATGCAGATATCTCGGTGACAACAACAGTTAACCAAGTGGGACTTTTGGGAGATAATGAAATGGAACTTGTGTGTACATATAGTCTCGCATCCATTGATAAAGTGTTTTCCATAGCTTGGAACAGGGAGACATCAAAAGACTCTGAGACATATGAACAGCTAGCAGGGTTTAGTCCACCAGGAGCATCACAGAGTCCTGCAACGTTAACAAATTCAACCAACTCTCCTGTGTTTGGACGAGTTGTTCTAACAAACCCGACAGATTCCTCCCTCACGGCTAAGATCAAGTTTACAAGTGTGGTTTGTGGTGATGAACGTAAATATCAATGTGTTGTACTTGGTCTAAATAATGATGTACAGATCAATCCCACTCCAGCAAGCATCACAAGTCTTACAGTCCAAGGTATTTCAGTTTTGTCACATAAGCTATAATAATTCTCATCAATTCTATTACATTGTACATATTAATGCTTTAACCATTTTGCAGGTGTAAACATTCATGGTTGGTGATGAGTCTGTATGGTTATAAAACTAAATTTAATATGGTATTCAGGTTTCAAAATAACTGGTAACACCACCATCAGTTTAAGGTAATACAGTACATGCTACTTTTACCATCCTGATTATTCAATTCATGCAGGTAAAAAAAAATTGAATTGTAAAACAAATATTTACAAAAAAAACCTAAGTTCATATTTATTAAGTATCAGTTTTATATATCAATTTGTTTTTTAAGCCAAACCCAATGCTACAGCCTTTAACGAAGTTGAAGTGGTCCCGGCAGGTAATGTTGAGGAGGGACAGACGGTCACGTTTACTTGTACCGGTAATGTTGGTCGGCCGGCAGGGACCTTCTCATGGACCAGATACAAAGATACCATAACCGCTATTGGTACCCCCATAGACTCTACCACACAGACATCCCCTAGTACCGACTGTACCTTCACCGGCAGTAGTGTCATCTCTATACCGATGACTAAAGAAGACAACGGTATCATTGTCAAGTGTGCCTTACAACAGGAAACCATCACCGACCCCACAGACACCGCCTACTTTAAACTGACCAATGTCATCAACGTGTTTTGTAAGTCAATGCTAACGAAAGGTTTTGAAGTTTTGTTTTGCTCACCATTGAAACAGTACTGTTTAACTTATTTTTCCCCTAAAATTTCATAATGAACTTTTCCAACCTTTGAATTGGAAGAGTTGAAATGTACCATTAGGGATGAATGAGTTAAAGTATATGTTATAAATTAGACTTGACTGTTGGAATAGAAACATTTTGCTAATTTAGCTAGTTAATATTCTCAGGGATTTTTAAATTTAGGCAATTGATTTACTGTATACCAGGAAATTTTTGACCATTCAAATGTTTTGCCATTCACCATTCAAATTTCACATTTGTTTGTATCTCTACTGAGAACCACTGTCATGATAAATTTGTCTCATAACAGAAGGAAAACAAATATGTATACCATAGACATTTTCTCTAAGTAGAGACTTTACAATATTTTATTGACTTTCTTAAGTTAAATTTTGTTTCTGTCTTTAAAAATATTTTCTTTAAGACCATTTTTAGTCATTTTCATAGCATTTTTTAATTATTTGGTGATTTTCATCCAATTTTAGAATTATAAACGATTAGTCGTATTTTATGGTAATTGAACACTTGACCAGAAACATTTACCCTTCCACACAGCTATAACATTGACATATGTTGATTGATTTTCTTTAAAATAGACAAAGTTAGAGCTCCTACCATTACAAAGAGTCCCAACGCAGCAGTTTATTATGAAGACACCACCTTGACCTTGACATGTGCTGCTGAGGGCAACCCTGCGCCTACGTACGTCTGGCGGGTTAATGGAACACAGGTCGGCACCGAAGCACAGCTTCAACTGACCAACATCAAGATAGCCCAATCAGGGGACTATGTCTGTGAGGCCACGAACAACTTTAACGGGAACACGTATAACCTGTCCAGTACAGTCAGCATTACCATAGGTATGGCATTAAAATTACATCAACCACAGTTTAAACATTCCTGAGGAGATATGTCGAGTTAAATTGTATATATTTGTAAGGATTAGTTTAGGATAACTAGTGATGTGTAGGATATATACTAACATACATAGTGTTTTCACATTGTCAGTCTAAAACATTCACTTCTGACTCAAAACAAGTATTGTAATATTTAAATGTTTCTTGGAAAAGAGTACTAAATGATAAACTTGACAAGTAGGGTCATATTCACTTTATGAAGTTTCATTTAATATTCTCACTTTTGTTGATTCTTATATATTTTATTTCCTTGTTTTCCCTTTTTGTTTATCATGTTATTATGATTTCTTATCCACATTTGTGTGTCCACAAACCACCACCATCACACACTTCTCTTAGTTACCTCCCTTTATTTCACTTTCTACTCTCCTGTTAGTTGTCTCCCTTACTTTCACTCTCCTGTCATTAACATTGAATATAAATCATTGGAAATGCTTAAACTGTAACCAAATAAAATATGTACCATTATGAAATATAATGAGTTAATGCAATCTTATTCTCAATGTTTTACATTTTTCAAGAATTTTCACATATCTCGTACCGAGACGGACATAGGTTTTCCAATGATTTGTATTTTTTTCTTATTTTAGTTTCCTTCTTTCATTTCTTTGCTTGCATTTTGTATTAGTTTGGTGTTGTTTCCTTCTTTTCTCTGTTTGCTAATATTTTTGTATCTTCTATTAATTGGGATAAACATATTTTGTAACCACAAGACAGAAACGTCCAGTAAACCTATACTCAGTACTGTAAACAGACCAAAGATTGAATATAAATACTATATACAGGTTGATTTTAAATTGGAAACTTATTTTCAGTAATTTTCTGTATGGCACTTAAATTTTGTGGTTTGTTCTTTTCATTGACTTTTTTTTCTGTCAGAAATTGGCTTTATATGATATCGAGCATAGATCTGCTTTAAATAATACAAAAAAATCATACATATGAAGTATTGATTGGATGTAAAACAATACATAAACCATGTATGGATATGTCTACAGACATACTGGGTGTATAATTGGCTTATTTTATAGACCACAAATATCATGAAATTTAAACCTCTGTGAAATTTAAGTGCTGTACAGTATATTATATATATTCATATATCCAAATACATATGAATATTATACAAGCCTACGTCAAAATTGGAAGTATTTAAATGATCAATTTGCATCTTTGTACAATTTTTGCACGCATGTTGCATACAAGTTAAGTGGATGCTATGGAAGCTGTTAGCAATAAAGGAACATAAGATTATATCCCTAAAGTATATCAATAAATATTATCCCCAGAGGAGATTTATAGATGCTTCTCTGTCTGTTGCAGAACATTTTTAATGCTACAGGGGTAGAAAACATTAGTAATAATTTTATATTATGTAATGTATAAAAAAAATGGGAGAAGTCAGTTATTGATTTGCAAAAACCTTACCGACTTATCCCTTTGTCAAATGATGTCAATAAAAAATGTTTAAACTATATAAAAAAAATTACAATCATCACGTCATTGTACAGGTAAATAATACAAATTTCACACTCTGTCATAGCTGAAAAAAGGGACCAGTTGGATTTGAAACATTGCCTCATGGTCAATACCTACAGTGTTTATTTATAAAGTAAAACTTTGATAAAGCCTTTTAAGCTTTACAAGTTGATTTGTCAAAATAAAGACCAGGGCTAGGAATTAATTTTACAAACAAATGGTACTTATCATTCTGCTAGTCCATGTGGGAATTCATTCTACTAGTCCATGTGGGAATTCCACATCCCTATATTCTTTAGGCTGAAAAGAAATATATTAAATTCTGACAAATTTGTGAGGATAGCAGTTTGTAGAACCACTATAGTCCACCTGGTTATTTCACTTATAGATCCTTATATAGTTATTGTCTAGTCCTGTATAGACCAGTTGTGTGATCAACATACGAAGTGGAAACACCTTACTGTACATCATTCTGGTTGTTTTTTCCAAAACTGGGTGCATAGCTGCCATAGGCAAGTCGGCTTAAAGTTGGTGGTTCCTCAAAATTCTATTGTTTCATAAAATACAATTTTCTGAGAATTTTATCGCACCTGTATTTTTGTTAATGGTAGATGCTTTTAGAGTATGATTTATTCAATTTTTAAAAACCCAATTTCAGTTTGATGTTTTCTCTTAGTTTCATTTTATTTCTGATTTTCCATTCATTCCTCGACTGTAGTTCTACCAACTTCAGTTCCTGTCACCCCTATGTTATCATTTTGTCTGTCTCATTTTCTAGGCTAATTTTGACAAACACTAATCCTTCATTTGTAATTATGATAAAGTATGTCAGTTCTTTGCAGTTGGAATAATTTTCAGATAGACTTTGTTATGATGTTATATGCTGTAAAAGTGGGAATTTTCATGTATGGAACATGTTCGTTTTATGATCCTTTAAACCTATCGCAGTAAATTGAAATCTAGCATTTGCAATAGTTTTCAAATATATGTCTTGTGTTTATTTATAATCATTTAAAAGTTTAGTGTGGATAATTTCATGCTTATTTAATCAACATGAAATTTACGAACATTTTCACGCCGTGAACATTTCCACTTTATAGTATAATTGAATCATCACATGTTGTAGTCGACGTAAAACTGTTGTTTATGTATTAGGAAACTTCTGTTCGGATATTACGATATTTCATTGCAGATGATTAATGCTAATATGCCCAAAATCTCTAATAATTTCCTCTTAAAAAACCCAAATATAAGCTTCCTCATCTATGCTGAAAGCTAAAAAAGAAAAGTTAAGCTGCACTTACCGTGACTTCGTTGTGAACACTTGTAAACATAAAACAAAAGATACAATTTTCAAGAGAATAAAAAGTTAGATGAAGATATATCTGAGCAGAAACAAGGATTGATTTAGATTTAGAGAATATCAAACTGGTAAAAATTATAATGATTCAGATAGGACTTGACTTAATTACTTATAACTGGTGATTTGTTAATAGTAAAACTAATTTTCAGTGATCAATTAATAATAATATGGTAATGGTTATAATTTGGTATCAGTTTAATTCTGTTATTAATTTCAATTTGGTATTATTAATAGCCTAGTATTAACTGTAATTTTATTTTGGTTATAACCTGGTTAAAATTTAATTTTACGTAAGTTATCATTTATAACATATTATTTTCTATAATTTGATATCAATTAAAACTTTGAATTACGATTTGGAATTAGTTATACCATGTTGTTAGTGATATCTTGTTATCAATCATAAATAGTTATCAGTTTCACCAACAACTGTATCTAGGTATCAGATATAACTTGATCCTTGTAATGTACTATGGGTAATGAATATTAACCCTTTCAGCCCTGCAGCCCATAATGGACACATCCAAATCAATGCACAGTAGAGTCTACTTAAGTTACATAGGGTTGAAAAGGTTAAATAAATACTTGGATAGGTATTAACTCATTCACCCCTACATATTTATAATGGACTTGTCTAGTCCTTGATTTGGTAAGGTTCAAACATGACTTAAGGGGTAAATGGATTAATTACTTGATATCAGTTATGATATTGTGTATATTGATTTGTTATCAGTTATAACATGTTATGATTGCAGATAAAATTGGCAATGGCTTGCACATAGCTGGAATGTATAATTAATAATTTGCATGCTTTAAATGAATTCTATAATCTGGGCTAGTATTCAGACAAACGTGTAGCATTTACTGTCGGTCATATCAAAGATTTCTGTGCTGAGAACAAAGAAATAGATTTTTGGAAGGAATTTATTCTTGGAAAAGTAATTAAAGAGGCGACTCAGCTTTTCATTGAAGGAAATTTATTTCAATTCTTTATTTCTTTAACAAGAAATTATTATTTCTATTTTTATGAAAAATTATGATATTCTTTAAGGAAATGAAAGGCTGTAATAATACAATTTGGATTGACTAAAATTTTATCTAAAATGATTTGATATGACTCGCAGTGAGTAATGGAATCTCTTGACAAGGAATTAATAAATAAGCGTAGAAATGATATATGTAAGAAAATCCCATGAACAATGTTAGACAATTCTAGATTGTTAATATCTACCTGAACTATGTGACATCTTTAGTGAAGCTGATTCTGGAAGTAAAAAATAATTAATCAGTTCTGTTTGTTGTATCAAAGGTTTACTTTCTACACAAACAATGTACTTACCCGGTACTAAAAGTGTTGCAAGGTTTCAAGACGGACTAGTTACTTTGTCAAGTTATGACTAATTTGGTCACATCGTTGTGCGGGTAGAAAAAATTGCTCACTCAGTCGTAGCTTGAGAAAGGTCCAGTTGGTCCTGAAATGTTACAACACGTTTGATACATGTATGTACATTGTTGTGTAGAAAGTAAAACTTGGATATCCAAATTTTCAAAACTGATGAATCATATTAAGGAAAAGTTTTGGTTATTCTTCACATGTAATGTTAGCTTTATATTAGATCATAGCAAACATTGACTGTAAATATTAGTGATGTATTATGTATATTGTAGTGGTACAGAATTTAGCTGTTAACCCCGTCACCACTGTATACCATAATGGACTCATCCAGATCAATGTAAGGTAGAGTCTACTAAAGTTACCCAGGGGTGGAAGGGTTAAAGTTCCATCAGCAATGTAACAATACAATACATAAACCCATCCGAGATATGTTATTTGCTGTCTGTCGTCTTACACAAGAGATTCCATGTTTTGTCTACACAAGGTCCAACTAGACAAACCTACTGTTTTTCTCAAAGATATTCCTGAAAATGCTCCAAAAATATGAATGAATGAACTGTGATGAATATATTTGAAGAAAACAAAAATATGGCAACTTTCAACTTGATCCATATTGTTTTTATAAGTATTGCATATCTATAGTATGTGAAAGGTAACAAACTTGCTGAAATTGACATGATCAGATCTACAATCTACAATTTTGGACTTTCAGCAAAAAATATCAAAATATTCAAATCTGAAACTTTTTGAAAATGGCAAAAGCTGTAGTAAAAATATCACAGAATTTTTGTGAGAAAAAAGCTTCTGGTATTTGATAAAACAGGAAAATTATTGACATGAGAAACAGTATATTTGTTTGTTTGGCCCGAGAACTAGATGTGTTATAACATGGCTGAGAGAGGTGAGTTTTCTGCATGATTCTGGACATCTATTACCTCCCTTCTCTACAGAAACACCACCTACCACTACCCCCACTACAACAACTCCTGTTCCATCTGTAGAACCCACGACAGGAGGCAGCAACCAGGGACTCCAGGGCGAGGACGATCGTAAGTTACCTGGTGTAATCAGATCTACACGTTATTGTTATGATATACGCACATACATTACTCGGCTTTGTAACTATATATATTCTCATTTAAATAAGCCCCGACTTGTCATACTCTAGTGACCAGTCATCCGCTCACAACATGTTCAAATGTTTCAAAGTGCTATATTTTAAGTTTTGTAACTTAAATGTTTTAAACCTTTTATACACAGATATTGGTTATAATGAATATAATAATCACAAGTTTAATGTTGTTTTGACATTTCTACGTGTATTTGTGTAAAAAAAGGATTTAATTGCTTCTACATGAAAAAGACTGTTTAATTGTTAAAATATCAATATCTACATACAGCTGATACAGAATAATGCACTTGTAACTTGGAACATTTATAATACCGAATGCAATTGGATCTGTTCCATTAGAATCACACCAGTATAAAAGTAATGAATTTCAAGATATATAACACTATATATTAATATGAATCAAAGCTTTAGTGATTCAGGTAAACACTGAAGGTAAAAATTGTATGTACCAGTATACTTTATAAAGTATCATTTTTAAAGTGTCTCTTAGTACAAACAAACAGAAATTATTTGGTTTATCAAATGAAGCTAAAGCTAGAGTCCGTCCATTTCGTCATCATATTATTTTTTGTCATGCATTTGTGTTGAGATTAATTAATGATCCAAAACTGAAAAATCTTAGAAAGAATGGAATTTTGTTTTTTCTTGTGATGACTTTTGATAACATGGTAACAGAGTTGTTATGTAGTT
>JAULCA010074539.1:0-16881 GCA_032360845.1 Crassadoma gigantea
AGTTTAAATAAAATTGATCGAAGAACTGATGAGCTATTGGCAATAACACAAAACCTGTGTATAGTGACCTGGTTACCGTAGTAACCAAAATTTTTGGAAAATTCTGTGGGGGTAGGGGACACATCTCCATATTGTACTGGCCATTGGTACAAAATTTTAAAAAGATCCGTTGTAAACTGAGCAAATGCATAGCCGGACAAAATATGTCTACGGACAGACGGACAAGGTGATTCCAGTATCCCCCCCCCTCCCCCACCTAACTTCGTTACGGGGGGTACAAAAAAATCATTCCAAAATGGTACATCATAAATGTATTACAAAATTATTAAAACAAAACAAAATAAAAAGCATATAACTATAGGTATAAGTATTTACACCATATCAGTCAGAAGAAAACTAACTACATAAAAATATACATTTTAAGTCCGAATTTCTGTTCAAATGCCTCTGAACATAACAGTTTCAAACTCTCACAAAGCACCATAATTTTGTGTCCACTAGCTGGTTTCTATCACAGTTGTCTCTGAGTACATAATCTGGTCAATTCACCAAATCTATACAAAAAGACTCGGAGACATTATCAGTCTGTGAAATTCTCTCCCACGGCAGCTATAGGCCCGGTCAAGGAATGCTTTAAAACATGTCTTAAACATACCGTTCTCCAGTTTGGTACAGTTCAGATATGTGGCAAATGAACAGAGAAGGATTATGAATTATTTGGTTTTCTTTTTGAATACATACACTTTATAACATATTAAAACCATACTTCCTTAAGGAAGTCATCTGATTAGTTAATCCTCTATTACATCTAAGGTTCCAAATGGAATTTTGTTAGTCAAACAAAACACACACGTGACTGGATTATATTTACTCACTGAACACTGCCTGTCAGGCTATCTACCCTTACTACTGACCTATCACAAAATCTCTTTGGTTAAAATCACATTTCATAAAGCATCACAATTCAAATTTGAACAATAACAATACAATCAATCCTGTTTCTGAAGTGTTAAGTATCACTCTTCAAGAATGAAAAATTACAAACTCTACAAATACAGTCCCACTATCTATGTTTTAAACAAAACAGTTCAAAACACCTCTAGCCTTCAAGCCTTCAAGGCCCCAAAATCTTTATCACAGAATGGGACTATACAGATAATCTCTCATTTCACACTCTGTTCTCTGTAACTGCAATGAGACTCCACTAACCCAACCTACTTCAACTGCAGTAACACAAAATCCCTGTACTTCAAATATATATCACAACAAACCAATATCTCACCAATCCTATCTAGACTCCAACCTGCTTTTCTGTTACACAGTGCCAATTAACATTCCTAACAACCCTTACAAAGAACTTTACTGCCAAACACAAGACTGTGTCCTCACTTTACAAAAATCAGTAGATATCATAAAAACATGGCTACTGAAACTGAGTAAACCAAGGGGAGATAAACAGGATAATTGACTCGAATGAATTCTTTAACATAACCAAGGCGACTAATACAGTATTTACTCATTCTTTCTAACGTCTTACACTTGTTTCTATAGCTCAGCACCTTCCTTGAACAGTGAAAATATCAATGATAACAATTTGTATATATTTTAAGGACATAACTGATCATCTTCCTGTTTGATTTTTATGAGACATTTCAAAATAAAATATAAACATCACAAAATAAGCTCACAATGGCCTTTGGTAATGTGAGCTACAAAATGTTGACAAAAATATATATGAAAAGGACATTTAAATGATACCAGTACAATCAAATAGGGATGATGTTTATATAATAGTGGCAATGGTGTTGTATAGATATTTTATTTACAAATGAATGAACACTAGCAAGTATATAAGATTCTTGTAATTGATTTTTTGCCACAAAATGACAAAATACACTCTTGTTTAAAAGCTTAGAGCCCTTATGTGATTGCATCTATGATCCTATCAAATAAAACTGAATTTGATATTCACTGGTTTAATCTGTTTGTGAAATATATATTTGGTTGAACAACTGAATTTTTATTAAAGTAAGTAGTATTAAAGTAGACTGTATTCTTTCTTGGATTCAGTATCATTCTATGTCATTTATACAATAACACTGTGTACTTTTTATCATATCAAACGTACCACTGTATGTTTCCCTGTTTCCCCTAGTATCATTATTAGCACTTTGTAGGAAAATCACAGAAATATATCACATTTCTTTTTGCACATATTTTGGAACATTTAAGACATGGAGTTTAAAGCTTTTGGCTTAAAGTGCCCATAATGAGTTCTCTATGCACATAATGGCCATATGGTGCAGTAAGTTTATTTTTGTTTTTTGCTTCCTGATTTGAGTTACAATTTTTTTTAAATAGGTAATTCCTTATGACATATTTTTAGTGGTTATTTGATCCTGTGTATCACTAGTAATAAGAATACTGACTGAAAATTTTCTTTTAAAATATCATACATTCACTTGTTATTAATGAACATGATGTTTCTTCCTCTAATAAGAAACCTTCTTCATGATCTATTCATTTTTAATTGTGTATTATAAATTAAAACATAATAAATTTTATGCAGAATTAAGAGACCCATACATAATGCAGCAAAATAAATCCAAGAAAAACATTATTTAAGTCCAACAGATTTACCCCCCTTTTAGATATATTCTGTTAGTAATGGGTGGCAAGACATTTAGGCAAAGAACTCCTTGTTAAGAAACAGTAATATGATTATGAATATAGCATAGATGTTTCTGACATTTACTATAACGTATAAACAAAATGTACATAAGGAATTACTTGTACAAAGGTGTTGAAACAAATATATTCAACTACTATATAGGGATTGAAGAATCTTAAAATATCAATAATTAAATGTTCAGTACCTGGGACAATAATCATATACCCTGGTACTGTACAAAATGCTGAAACTTAAATGATAATACTATCACTGGACAATTAAATGAATCTTAAAATATGTACATCGATAAATCTGCCTAAAATGTTAAACCATTCAGATACTATGCTAAACAGGTGGATTTCTGTTCTTTTAAATGTATATCAACCCTGCTTTATTAAATATATACTAAGGTACAGTACATGAAGTAACAATAGCTTGATATGCTACAAGAAGTATCACTTATAAATAACATAGCTTTCCAAATATAATAAGTCAGACAAATAGCCTATAATATATAGGCTAAAAAAAGAAATTCCAGGTCCAAATCTAAAAAATGATAAAACACAGATTTTAAAACTTTGTAACAATAAATATGCTCCTTTATATTACACAGTATATAAGGTCCATATTATGTACATGAGTTATAAACAATGAAACAGATATCAACAGGCTCATGTAATCCATATACTCAAAAAAATCTGTCTAGATCAACTCACAGGAAGTAAATCTATTGTGTGTTAAAGTGTTTAAGTCATTATGATGTTTTAAGGAGGCCAAATTTAAAGTCATCTGTTTGAAAAATGCTGTTTTTTTTTCATAACTGCATACAACCAAAGATCAAGGTTAGCAGGCAGCATTCAATTAGCTTGCCAATTATTTATTTGTATCTTGCTTTAATTAAAAGAAAATGTCAGTTGCAAGTGTGTGGGTTGATCAGTGGGGTGCTACACGAAGGTATGCCAGACGATAAAATAAAAAATAAACAAGAGGCCCAATGGGTCTGCATCGCTCACCTGGTATTAATCTTACATTTGTAACCTAAAAGGTGATCTGACATAAAGCTACAAGTATTGTATCGGTATTAATGACTAGAGGTCATTCAAAACGACCTCATGGTTATTCAGAAGAAGTTGTTCAAAGATTTAAACATATTTGACCCCTGTGACCTTGAAAGTTGGTCAAAGTCATTTGTTTGACCAAACTTGGTAGCACTTCATCCCAGCATGCTACTGGCCAAATATCATCCTGGGCATTTTGGTTATTCAGAAGAAGTCGTTTAAAGATTTTAACATATTTGACCCCTGTGTCCTTGAATATGAGTGAAGTACCACGGGCCTTTTGGTTATTGAGAAGAAGTCGTTTGAAGATTTTGAGTCCTTGAATATGAGTGAAGTACCACAGGCCTTTTAGTTATTGAGAAGAAGTCGTTTGAAGACATAAAACCCCTGTGGCCTTGAAAGTGGGTCAAGGTCATTCATTTGAACAAACTTGGTAGCCCTTAATACCAGCATGCTACAGGCCAAATATCAGTACCACAGGCCTTTTGGTTATTGAGAAGAAGTCGTTTAAGATTTATGAGACATTTGATCCCTTTGACCTTAAAAGAAGGTTAAGGTCATTAATTAGAACAAACTTTGTAGCCCTTCATCCCAGCATGCTACAAGCCCAATATCAGTACCCTTGGCCTTTTGGTTATTGAGAAGAAGTCATTTGAAGATTTTAAGACATTTGACCCCTGTGACCTTGAAAGTGGGTAAAGGTCATTAATAAGAACAAACTTGGTAGCCCTTCATCCCAGCATGCTACAGGCCCAATATCAGTGCCCTGGGCCTTTTGGTTATTGAGAAGAAGTCGATTGAATGGAAAAGTTGACGCTGAATGCCGCACCATGGCATAAGCTCACTTGCCTTTCGGGCAGGTAAGCTAAAAATTAATAAAGGAAGTTTCAATCACAACAACGTACCAAATGTCACCAGTGAGTGGTTGTTTATTAGGCCAACTAGTTTCCTGATGAAACCTCACCCTTAGAGGCGAAACTATTCGGCATAATAAACAACCACTTACTGGTGATGCTTTGGTATGTTGTGAATGAAACTTTCTTTATTAATTTTGCTTTAGATTAATGATTAGTTATTTTAATTTTAATAGAACAATAGAGGTATAGAGGATATCAAACAAGCAATGATTTATGGTAAGTAGAGATGTCCTACAAGAAGCATGATGTAACATCTCCAATCAAATGAAATTTGATGCAAGGTAGTAAGACATGACATCATAATGTGTGAATTTTTTTACACTACACCACATAATGCTATTTCACATGCAATATAACAAAATAAAATCAGCCCCAGACTTTAAGTGTGAATTAAAAAAAAAAAATACGATTTTGAATTGGGCTTAAGTTATTACGAATGCAACTGTCATTCTGTATGGACTTGAGCAGTTTCCTGGTGAACTATCATCCAGAAACTGGCTGATTTTTAATGAAGACAATAATTGTTCAGACATTAACAAATGTAATTACTGCAGACAGTTGTTCATCTGACACTGACTTTCTTAATGTAGCCAATAATTATTTTAACATTGACTTGATTTGCAATGTAGAAAATAAATAATCAAATGCAAGCACTGTAGACAGTCATTCTTTTTCATTGACCTGACTTGCAATGTAGATAATTATTTTGAAGTTGATTTCAGCCAACAGTCTTTGTGATAATGTGTATTCTGTGAGCTGCGTCTCACACCATGCCTTGGCTTGAGGCTGACTGATCCCCACCATCACTACTGGTTGATTCCTGTTTCACTGGCTGCCGTATACGCTTCAGCATCCCCGGTTCAAACTCTGGGTGGCGACGAGCATGCTTGTTCAGATGATCACTCCTCATAAACCTTTTTTCACACAAAGGACATTGGAATTTTTTCTCACCTAAAATCAACATAAGCACAGATGTTGGATACTAACAACACAAGAAGATGCATTTGCTTTCAATTTTCTAAGGTTTTTGTTATCATCCATATCCCTGCATATAACATACTAAATGACCTTTGACTCTCAAAATGTTACAGACTTAACTATAGGGGTCATAATATACATTGAATGCCTGATTTGACCCCAACTTCCATGCCTGGCAGAAATACTGTTTCTGAAGCAGACATTTTTCATTATATTATTGAGAATTTAATTTTCTGTTGAAATTTTCTCGTGCTCTAAATTATATGCATGAAAAATTAAACAAGAGGCCCAGAGGGCCTGTTTCACTCACCTGGATATCTAAACAATCATGGCAAAATATTCTCCAAATGAGATCCAAGGACATTTGCCAGACCACAAGGCCATTCCTTGTAGATATCTGTATTCCTTTACAGAGGAAGTTGCTTATAGCAATACAGACAAATTGCCCAATTTTTGCCCAAAACCTGAGTCCCCTTGGGGGTCAGCTCCACCACTTGTACATTTTAAAACCCCACCACCAAGGGATGCTTCCAGTAAAATATGGTTGATATCCAACCTTTAGCTACAGAGAAGATGTCGCTTAAACCAATGTAACCAAATTGCCCCCCATTGGCCCCGTCTCTCAGCCCCCTGCAGGGTCAGCCCTACCATTTGTACAATTTTGAATCCCCACCACCTAGGGATGCTTCCAGTCAAATATGGTTGATATCCATCTCTAAGTTTAAGAGGATAAGTCGCTTAAAGCAATATAGCCAAATTACCAATGTTTGGCCCCGCCACGTAGCCCCCTTGGGGTCAGCCCCACCATTTGTACAATTTTGAATCCCCACCACCTAGGGATGCTTTCAGTCAAATATAGTTGATATCCATCTCTTAGTAAGTTAGTTCAAGAGATGAAGTTGTTTGTAGTAATACAGCCAAATTGCCCCCATTTGGTCCCTGGGGGTCAGCCCCATCATTTGTACAATTTTGAATCCCCACCACCTAGGGATGCTTCCAGTCAAATATTATTGATATCCATCTCTTAGTAAGTTAGTTCAAGAGAGGAAGTTGTTTGTAGTAATATAGCCAAATTGCCCCCATTTGGTCCATGGGGATCAGCCCCATCATTTGTACAATTTTGAATCCTCACCACCTAGGGATGTTTCCAGTCAAATATAGTTGATATTCATCTCTTAGTTCCAGAGAAGAAGTAGTTTGTAGCAATAGAGCCAAATTGCCCCCTTTTGGCCTCGCCCCTCAGCCCCCTGGGGGGTCAGCCCCACCATTTGTACAATTTTGAATCCTCAACACCTAGGGATGCTTCCAGTCAAATATAGTTGATATCCATCTCTTAGTTCCAAAGAGAATTCGTTTGTAGCAATATAGCCAAATTGCCCTCTTTTGGAATTGCCCCTCAGCCCCCTGGGTAGATTCAGCCCCAACATTTGTACAATTTTGAATCCTCACTACCTAGGGATGCTTCCAGTCAAATATGGTTGATATCCATCTCTTAGTTCCAGAGAAGAAGTTGTTTGTAGCAATATAGCTAAATTGCCCCTTTTGGCCTCACCCCTCAGCCCCCTGGGGGGTCAGCCCCACCATTTGCACAATTTTGAATCCCCACCAACTAGGGATGTTTCCAGTTAAATTAAGTTAAATTCCAATCAGCGGTTAAGAAGAAGTCGTTAATAGAAATTTTTGACGGCAAGACAATTGACGCCATGGTATGGCATAAGCTCACCCTGGTCCTTTGGACCTGGTGAGCTAATTAATGTAAAATTAATGAATTGTTTTATATTCATATCTCCAACAATAGAAGAAATTTGATGTGAAGAAAAGTCATATAACCGACTTATTTTACTTATTTTTACAATACAAATTACTTTTCAATCATATATAAATCCCAGCTAAAAGGCTTACAATTTATGCTTGATTGGTATTTAGGACAAGATATTCTATTTTTAGCATTAATGCTTATCTCAGGTCGCACCTGTGTGTGTTCTTATATGGCGTGCTAACTCATCAGACCTGGCAAATCTTTTCTCACAGGCTGGCCAGCTGCATGGGAAAGGGCGTTCACCTGTGAAACATTGAGAACAATACTCTACTGTCATTTCTCTTGTTAAACAAAAATACACCATACAATATGTGTGAAGGGAAGGTAACTTTTGTAGTTTTGAATAATTTTGTAAATGAAACAGATGAGATTCTTCCTTTTTTTTTTAATTGGAAGGATAAGAAAAGATGTTTTAACTATTTCATCAATCAAAAGTAAATCACTTGATAAACAAGACACCCTATTTCTCACATTGACACCCTATTTCTCACATAAGTATTTTTACACCTCAGTGTCTTTTCACACAAATCTGTAAGAATTTTTCAATCAACAATGTTTTGGCCTAAGACCCTATCCTCTCTTAATCACTTGATGACTTTAGTTATTATTCTTGTTTAATAGGTTTTATCTGCAAAGTAATAAATCTGTGCAAATAATGTATCATAAATATTCTCAAGAAAGAAAATTATAAATATCTAGTTTTACAGGAAATCAGAATTTTCCTTTTTACTCAGTCAAGAATTTCTCAAAATCAAACCATTTGACCTAAACATTTTTTTCACCCACTTTGGTAAAATCTAGATTCTGATGCTTAAATAACAATTTTAAATATACTTATTTAAAACAGAAAATGGACAATGACAATATTGCTGCTTAAATTTGTCAAAAAAAACCCCAAATAATGCATGCATTGTACACTATAAATTTTGAATTTAAATATACTTTACATTAATCAATGATATGTGATAAGTAATAAATTATAAATGTTTGCATTTTAATGGAGTTCCTGATTCACCTGATACAGAATTAAAATGAAATAACTCATACATAAAACCTTTAAATCTTATAGGCTAACGATTTGGGATATTTAATACACATGAACACCTGTCTATTCATTCTTAGTATATATATATGTAAATCAGTGAAATCTACATCAATCTGAAAAATTTGAATACAGGTGACGAGGTAAATGTTAAGAAGAGCTCTGATTGGCTAGAGTTTACAGCTGACACATGCAATGTTACTGTTCATGTCATGCTCCAGTGGTGTTGGGGTCGATAACTTATTGCTTATAATATGGTACATAAACATGTTCTTTGTTCTTAATTTTTTTGGGGGGGAAAGTTACTTTGAGCACAATCTGTTCATGAACAAATCCATTGCTCATTTTAAGGAAATTACATTTATATTCAATATTGTAAAATTGAATTTATCATATATTTTTTTTAATTATTTAAAACAAATTACTTCAATACATATATGATGACACAAATGTCTGCAGGTACTGTTCAGTGTTCATACTTTGATTCGGGTCAGCATTGAAACACTGTCTGCTGGTTATATTACAAATTGGTTCATAAACTTAAAAGACACCATACTAGATAGATGAACTGTAATATGTTATAGCTTTTTATCTGCCATTTCATTTTTTTCCTAATGCTTAATAGTGAAAAAAAATCCTTAAGATAATATCTGAATATCATGTTTGATGATATACATGTACATGTATGTATTGGGGAGTCTTAGGTCCCTTGAAGGCCTTTGAAATTAAAGCACAAAACCTCAGAAATTAAATCAGTAAATATGATAATATAAATATGTCTGACACAATAAAAAAGTTGATGATGAAATATACATGTAATGAGTACTGTACAGTACGTGTCAAAAATATCTATGTCCAAACACAGTTACCAACAGGATGTTTCTACAATATGTATGTGAGATCTATAAATAAACACAAGGAAACACAGTTACATACCCTATATAAAAAATTATACCTGAAAAGATTTTTTTTTTTTAATTTTCCACTTAACAATTACTTAATCTTCATATATATATGTCCAACGGTCTGTTTGATGACTGACGAAAACATTGGTTTTCTTTCCTCAGATCACCACGCCCATTCAGATTAACCATGTGGTCGTCTAATCAAACAAAGAAACGCTATATTCTAATAAAATATATGTTTACCTGTATGAGTCCGAAGATGTGCCTTAAGATGTGAGCTTTTCCCATACACCTTGCCACAGCCTTTAAATGAACATTTGTGAACTTTCTTGGCCCCACCAGTACGTCCTTTATTGTAACTGTGATCTTCAGTGTTACAGTCAGTGGGCGTGGTACCATGCTTTGAGCGCTTTCGTTTTCGTGGCGTGTTGGTGTCCAAGAAATTCTCGTCATTAGGCTCTGATCTATAATTATAGCTCTTCAACTCACTGCTAATATAATCATGATCTATTGGCTCTTGTTTGAATTTGCTCAAGTCCGTCAATATTCGAGCTAACATGACCAAAGAGTTCGAGTCTGTTGTAGTTACGTCGTTAGCTTCGAAAGAGGCCATTTTACAATCAGCTGGTTCTGCCGTAACAACACATGGATTTGACATCGCAACTAAACACTGTGCAGCCAGATCTGTATCAAAATCCCTCCTTGTTACTTCTTGTAAAGCCATAGTTTCTTACATAAACAATTAATCCGGTGATTATAATCAGAAATGTCAATGAATATGAAGCACGGTTTCCGGATGTTTATATTCTTCCTTTGTTGTGTTTCACAACCAGACGAAACAAAAAGTGCTACGGTGTAACATCAGCAGTGGATAAGCGCACGATGAATTGAATGGTAAACATAGCCTTGCTCAAGAAATTCTCATCGAAGTTGTCGTCTGCCTCGATTGTCAGTCCAGAGCTTGGTAGGATTCAACGAAGTGCGGTCAATGCTAAGCGTGTTCTGACCGCGTGCAGTGGGCGTAACCTTCTCGCATAGGAACTGACGTCACGATCTATCTGGAAAGGTCACAAAAAGCCCGCGAAATCGGATCAACTGTAACGATAGCGATAGCCCTACTGGAGCGGTAGCGAATTGAATTATGTCAAGAGAAGTCTTTCTCGAAACCAGTCAAATTTCTAGCCTTTGAATATATATCTCTGCCTTCAGAGGCGGACCGGTGGGGTGGGGGTCCATGTGGGTACAAAATGAGGAAAATGGTGAAAATACATGATTTTTTTTAAAAAGAAAATTCTCAGGGTGGGGGTCCTGTCAAAGCCAAAAAAAAAACCTCGGGATCCGCAACTGTTCCTTGTACGTCTCTGCCTTAACTTTGACCAGAACATATCTAACCTTTATATTCCGTTAGGCTATAGTCTGTTATCATGTATTATATCAGAGACGTATATATTACATATATACGTCTCTGATTATATAGTGTTGATGTCATATCAGCTTCATCAAATATTAAGAAGTCTGAATATGGTGATATCACAGCGATGGCCATTAATATCATGGAATTAGACGGGAGGGAAAGGCAACTGCCTCTTTGGCATATGATATATGTCTAGGGCTATCTAAGTCTGTGCTAATATTTATAAATATTTCAATGATTTATATTAGTTTAAACTATTTTTGTCTTAACTACTGTAAGCTTTAGAAAATATTAGAAAATGGATTAATATTGATCAGAAACGGTACGTTTATTGCTATCATCCAAATCCGTGATTTATTTCTCAATTATGAATGAGTGTAGGCAGAACTTCATTGCCAAAATTGTATTTAAACATAGAAAAATATGTACAATAAACTGCATTTTCTAAAGATTCTTTTAATGTTATACAACTTTGGTGATTTACTCTTATACTATTTACAGTTTAGATAATTTTGCATCTGCTTTGATTATCAAATACAAGAAATTATCAAAATTAATCACGGACCCGGAATAAAAAATGTCAGCCTCGATCCTGATCTTATAATGCTTCATGATTCCTTCCCGTGGGCTTGGTATGCAATACCATGTATAGGTTTCCGCCGTCGGGTCAGCCCTTTGTACATTCCTCTGAAATGTTTGGGCCGTGGTAAATCCTCAGAGTCCCATAGTATAGTGTATGTTTTGTTTCTGTCCTTTCTATGTTCTTTTCTTTCTCGTTTTTCTTTCTCCTGTTTCCCACCTTTTAAATTTGATTTAGCGTTTGTTTTGTCGACCATCATGTGGGCCCTAAAGACCTGTCCTGCATGTGTTGATAGGCCGCCAAACATCGACAATAATAATTCATGGGACCCACCCTAGTTGTCTCTAACAGGGGCGTATATATAAGTAGCGTCTAGAGAAAAAAAAGCCCGGGCTTAAACATAAAAAATCAGTGTATACCAAATGTCTGAAACTGACAACTTCACAATAACAAAAGGTGGAATTATGCAATCAAGATGATAACATAATGTATTTAATTATTAACTAAATAGGTATAATACTATGACATCCTTTCCAGAATCCATGTTCGTCTATTACTTCCAATCGAGTTATTCCGGTGTCACGTTGCTGGCCGGTTAATTACAAACATCAATTTACAAAATAAAGAAAGCAGCTAATACTTCAAACGTCAAAATAGTAAAAAAAAAATACTATCATTAATTGTCTCTCTTGAACTCATAGCCATAACATATCTTTTACCAAAATGACTACCACCAGCTATTTTCATTTTCTGGAGGATGTTGGGTTGTACAAATTCTACGGGCATATAAAAACATTATGAGACTGAGTTGTCTCTTTAGAAACGTGTTTTCGAAAATCGCGCATGCGGAAAGTATATCATACATTTCTACGTGTCACATAAAATATACACCTATGGCTTGCTTGACACTTTTCAACTGAAAGAGTTGCATTTGTTTTTATATCTAGACTAGAACAATATAGAAATACATTTTCGTGATAATAGGTGAAAATCAGGATATTCAAGCAACATATTTACAATTCATCGATCACACTTTTCACAAGTACCCTTATTCCGTGGACTATGTGTATAGCCATCTACTAGCCAGGCATCTTGGACATTCAGTTAAGTGCGTGTGACAGGAAAGGAAAAATGTAACGGACCAGATTGAAGGTATACGAATCGTGGACTTCCGATCTC
The DNA here is from genome assembly GCA_032360845.1 of Crassadoma gigantea. Lineage (NCBI taxonomy): Eukaryota > Metazoa > Mollusca > Bivalvia > Pectinida > Pectinidae > Crassadoma > Crassadoma gigantea. The sequence goes on from JAULCA010074539.1 coordinate 12,564, forward strand.
TAGACATTCGCTCTACCCATTGCGCTACCAGGTCGCCGGCGATCGACCCAGTACAGGTCCACCACATACTCTTGATAAAGAAATCATAGATGTGATTCAAATGATGCATTCCAACTCTGAAATAAAAAAGGGATGCAGTGTGCACCGAAGCTGGTGTAGAGTCCGGGATAAACTGCAGTTTTTACTTTCTGCCTATCTCCACAAACAAAAATCTAAAAAAAATTATATGAAAAACGAATATTCCGGGTTTATCAATATGTATTTGTAACTATGTGTCATGGCTGATAGCTTCATATTATTTTATTTGTCCCATTGTAGGGAAAAGTTTGTTTCCCGATCAACCCACTTTGATGAAAAAATGGACTGAAAAATTGCTAAAAGTTAACGTTTTTTATAAACTAAGAAATTTGCTTAATCTGAAAATATACCTACCTATTTTGCATTATTCACCCCTTTCAGAGAGTTATCCCCCTTTTATCTAAAAAATGAACACAATTTTGTCCGACTATGCATTCTCTCACTTTTTGATGGATCTTTGTAAAATTTTGTGGGAATGGCCAGTATAATATGGAGTTATGACCCCTGCAGTGATTTAGCATTTTTAACTCCTTTCAGAGAGTTATGCCCCTTTAAATGAACACAATTTTGTCTGGCTATCATTCTCAGTAGTAGGAAATTGCCGCTTTTGGCGCAGGGTCATCAGGTGCATTCCCCGATATAATCCTTACCACCTCCTTGGCACCCCCATAGTGGCACCCCCCTTCGGCAGGGGGGTACCGATCGATGACGTCACAGGGGGGTTCTCATGTATTTAGGTTTTTCCTGACTGCATCTATTTATAGCGACAACCTATATACGAGGGGGGTACCGATCGATGATGTCATAGGGGGGTTTTCATGTATTTGGGTTTTTCCTGACTGCATCTATTTGTAGGGGTCCGATTGCATCACGTTTAGAAATCGTCAATCCGGTTGCAACCGGTTATGAAAACAACAACGAGAAGACGATATATATACAACATTTTATTTTACCCGTCGCGATGGAATGCACGTGGGTCGGAGAGCCACCCAACATCCATCCTTCAAATATGACCTATTCTATCATGGACAATAAATCAATATTTACATCTACATGAGAGTCATCTACCACCCATGTTATGATACTGAAGCGATATGTGTTGATGTTATGCTCTTTTCCATAACACGGGGTCCTGCCATTAAACCTTTCTAAGGTAGTTCACTCTCCTACAAATCGCGCGTATCCAGGAATTGAATTTCTTAGGCCAGTTAGGCCATTTCACGTAGTGTTGTTTGTTAAGACCGTTTCCTTTGGTCTTCAAAATGGCTTCCACCTTCCACATATCGTCGTCCCTAACATCCACTTTCTGTAGCTCAGACTGATAAAAGACTCCTTTGATCTCGTCCCCATCATAGTCTTTAACTCTGTATAAGGGTATTCCTCCGCGTAGTATCTTTTGAGAAATGGTAAATATCTCCCACGTCCATTTTTCGTCGTATTCTCGTGAGAAAGGGTTCCTCAAATGAGACAATCTTACTTTATCTCCAACCTTGAACTTAAACAGCTTACGAAGCGTTTTCGTATTTCGTAAGACTGGCTGTTTTTTCGGCCAATACATTCTCTACCAAATAGACGTTTCTTTGTCTTTAGTTACATATGTTGGGGCCATACCGATTGTCCGGTGATACGTCTGATTGTAGCTGTCGGCAAACGTCTGGAGTTTCTTTACGTATTCGTAATTTCTTCTACGCGTGAAATATCTATACAATCTGGATTTAATAGTCTTGATGACACGCTCGGCCACGGCAGCTTTGGTTTCGTTTAGAGCATATAAATGCTGGATGTGGTATTGATTCAATAAAGCATTCGTCTCCTTTGATCTAAACTCTTGGCCCTTATCGGTACGGATCTGACCAGGTTGTCGCCCCTCATATATAATGTCCTGTAGTGCATTTGCCTCAGATGCCCCTTTCTTGTCTTTTAGCGGTATCATCCACAGATTCTTAGAGAACACGTCTATCACTACGAGTACACGAACGTAGGAATTACCGTTGTTTTCACCTTTTGAACTTGACCATGTCCATGAGATCTGCAGACCATTGGTCGTCGATCCCGGTCACTACGATCCTATTTCGTTTGAATGGACGTCGGGGGAATCTCTGAACGCTGTAAGGCTCTTGTCGTTGTAGCCATTCTCTTATCTTATATTTGCTGATGTCGTATTTCCCGGCTTTCCGTACATATCTATACAGTTTGTCTGGTCCAGAGAAACTCTCAGCATTTGCAGGATTGAAGTAAATATCTCTTAAATAATCTTCCCAGGAAGGATCCTTCCTCGTCGACTGCCTGGCGTTATAATGAGGTTTCGTTCTGATGTATTGATTCTTTTATTAGTTTTCTTCTTCAGAATTTTCAGACCCTTCCCCTTCGTTATCCTCATCTTCGGATTCATCATCATCATCATCCCACATCTCTTCTAAGACATGACGGTTCTTTTTGAGTGCCATCTTGATCGCTTTACGATCATCATAACCATCGTCAACGAATTTTACGACATCTTCCATGACTTTCTCGTGAACCAACCCGTCTTGTAACTGAAGAAAATACCGGATAATTGACCCATAGTTTTCGTTAATTAGATCCATGTCTTTAGATTTCGTCTTTTCGTTTGCTTTCTCCTGTGCTTCGCCTTCATACATACCTTCATTTACGTATTTCTCATACTTTTGATTCCATTTCTCCTTGTTTGCAGACCTGACTTCATTCATCATGCTATCGAAAGCTTTGTGTTCTTCAGTATCTCTATTTTCCTCGCCGGACTCCATATCTTCATATGCGATCCATCTTTTTGGTTAAGGCTCATCTTCTTCGTCTATAGATTCTCGTTTTCTTTTAAGGGAGTCGTTTTCCGAGCACCACCTCTTTACGTGCCTCTGTAAATCATGTATATCTTGGAACACTATCCCACAATCGTCACAGGCCGACATATCTTCTGTTGGTAACTGTTGCTGCTGCAGAACTTCGTTTTGTTGTTGTTGCTGCTGCTGCTGCTGGTGATACGTCCGCTCGGTTGGAGTGTCAGCCTCAAAATTATTCTTAGTTTGGTCTTTCTGCCCTTTTATAGGCTGTCCAGAAAAAAACATCACTGCGCATGTGTAATGACTCGGGTTTTGATGGATTCAAATCGACGAGAGGATATCCGTACGGCTTGGTGGTGGCTTCCTTGAAATGTCTCATCAGGTGTTGAACATTTTCAGGGTACATCTGTCTGGCTAAAGTCATGATCTGCTGTTTATCGATGAGATTATTGAACAATACCATATAGTGACAATTTCTCCTCTGTGTGGGGTCTTTATTGTAGTAGAGGTTCTGATTGATGGCAATGACAGACATGTTTCTGTGGTGGCTTCCCTCCGTAAACAATTTGTTAATGCGAGGGTCCTTGCTTGCTGTCGACATCAGATCGTCCAAGATGACAAGGTTTCTTATTCCTTGTGAAATGGCTTTACTGGCCTAAGAAATTCAATTCCTGGATACGCGCGTCTGATATAACCGATTTGTAGGAGAGTGAACTACCTTAGAAAGGTTTAATGGCAGGACCCCGTGTTATGGAAAAGAGCATAACATCAACACATATCGCTTCAGTATCATAACATGGGTGGTAGATGACTCTCATGTAGATGTAAATATTGATTTATTGTCCATGATAGAAAAGGTCATATTTGTAAGGATGGATGTTGGGTGGCTCTCCGACCCACGTTCATTCCATCGCGACGGGTAAAATAAAATGGTGTACAAATGTCGTCTTCTCGTTGTTGTTTTCATAACCGGTTGCAACCGGTTTGACTATTTCTAAACGTGATGCAATCGGACCGCTACAAATAGATGCAGTCAGGAAAAACCCAAATACATGAGAACCCCCCTATGACATCATTGATCGGTACCCCCTCATATATATACGTTGCCGCTGTAAATAGATGCAGTCAGGGAAAACATGTGACGTCATCGATCGGTACCCCCACCCCCCCCTACCGAAGGGGGTGCCGGGAGTTGGTAAGGACTATATAGGGGAATGCACCGGATGACCCTGCGCCAAAAGCGGCACTTTCCTACTACTATTCTTTTTGTTTTCAACATATTTCTTTAAAGTTTTGTTGAAAGGGTTAAGGTAATATGGAGTTAGGCCTCCTGCAGTGATTTTGCATTTTGACCCCTTTTCAGAAACTTGAACTCATTTTTATCCGTTAAACAGTCATTGTCCACTGACTCATGGGGGTATTAGTCAGCCATCCTGGCGACA
>JAULCA010074761.1:1544-16876 GCA_032360845.1 Crassadoma gigantea
AAAACGATCCGAACCCTAGTGATGAAAGGGAGACAAACTTAGCAGCAAAATATTGAAAATTTCATGTAAAATTGTTTCAAAAATAATTGAATTAAAACTAATTTCATATTTAGATTGATCAGTTATTGACAATTAGCGCACCAAAGTATTTGTAAATAGAATAATTAACTGAACTACGTTGCTCCTTTCTTTAGGTTCACATACCGTCTTTGTACATGGTAAACTAAACCTATCGTTGGGATGTACTGAACTTGTTAACTTGTTAATTACCATGCTGTAACCGGGATTAATGTTAAATTTGTCAAAGTTAAGGATTTATATACCAATTATAAAATATTATCTTTGCGTTCGTTAAGAGTTAAATGTAGTAATGATATTTGCTTCATAACATCGTTTAACATTTGTTTGTTATACACTTTTTAACAAGTTACGGTTATTATTTTTGATAGAGTTTTCTCCCTTAAGGATATAAAACACATAACATGTCGCACTGATTTGTGTTACAGTTAGCTCCCTTTGACTATCTTAATTAATATATTTTTATTAAAACACCTATGACTTTTTATACATGCATTCTTCTGTGGCCTTTGAATGCATCATTATCTAATCAATGTAGTCCACGTTACCCTTTCGAAAGCAAAATTCCATTTTTGTGGACCCTTGTCGTATGAATATACAGTGTGTAGTATACACAGTAGAGCCAAAGTGATCAGATATGATTAAAATTATGAATTAAAAATATTTGAAAAAATAATTGTGATCTTGATTGCTCTGTTTCATTTTGTACAGTTAGCGAGAACGTTACTGATACACACGTTGATGTTCAAACAAAAATATTGTGTGGAATAATATTTGAAAAACGGCATTACATATTAGTTATGGTACTCAATACATGACATTCACAAGAAACATAAATTACAAAATACAAAGGATTTCGTATTCATGTTATAATTTTACATTCTTGAATATTTCATATATTTCACATTTAAAATGCGTTGCAAGGTAATAACAGCTTCTTCATCAAATACAGTCATAATTTACATCGTAGCCATAGAATTAATTTATAACACATTTTGCTTATTTTTAGTGACAATACAAACATAGATCATGTATCAGTTATGGACATTTACAAATAGTTCTATTTAATTTACAAACAATGCATTCAGCGCAACAATAGGTAAAATAATTACAACAAATCACATAAACTTCACAGCCATTGACGAGGAAGACGTTCAGTCTGCCCTCCTCTGTTGGATTTGTAAACTTCTCATATTGAATTGTGTAGCATTATATATTGGATTTATATTGGCATGTCTATTTCCTCGACACTGTCTTTTATGACACATTCACGGGTGTGTTTGTTGATGTTGGTGGAGGAGCGTAAGGAGAGGTATTCATCACGCTTTCGTACGAGGGAGGTGGTTTGGAATTGTCTGGATAGCTTCCGCTTGTGTTTGAGTACATGACGGGGTTTGTCAGACCATGTGCCTGTATGGGTGCGCTATAACCTTGTGACGCAAAAAACAAATACGAGCATTATTACTTCGCAATGGCACTATGAATGTTCAGGAAGATCGATGCAATTACTTTTGAACCCTGGAAAGATCATTTATTTACCTTTTTGTGAACGTCTCAGGTTAATATATTCTAAAAACTGCCAGAATTTAAACACAAGAATCAGTCATTTAAAATGAGGATTACATCAATATAATATCTTTGTAAATAAGTATATAAATAGCATAACATTCCACAATAATATATAATAGCTACTGTTAATTACAAAAATACAATTTATAGCCATAAGATATGACAAAACAAATACGGTATATGAACATTTTTACAAAATTATATTTCATATTGACATCAATTGTAGTTATTGGATATCCTGAGGACGACACGTATGATTGCTTATAGTTGAATAAATAACATAACCTAACCTGTATAATTAATGAATATCGCTATATATATATTTATATATTGCAAATTGAACTTTCTTTTATGTATCCTTCTCTATCAAACATATCTAAATAACTGTTGATAATCTCGATATTTTTTAAAATGGGATTGGCCAGAAAAATGGTTTACCTATAGACGAAAACAATATTAACGAAATAAGTTAAAGAGTTTCCTTTCCTACATTTTAATGTATAACTAACATCGATATGATATCGATTCTTATATAGTTTGGTAATGAACTGCCAGTTTACTAATCCTGAGGTAAGGGCGACAATTTCTATATCCACATCAATTACAAGCATTAAGCCACAAATTAATGACAGATGTTCTTGGTTAGAAATACAATGAACAACATAATATTTATTTTCACAACCATTTTTCTTTCCACAGAGAAAAATTAAGTCGTTTTTAAGCAATTCTGAACGACTTATTGAAAAATATACATCTAATGTACAAGAATTATTTTATATCAAATATGCCGTTGCTTATTCTTAAAGTGTAGCGACTACCACAGATGTAACAAAAAAAATGCTTTTATACACATTTCTCCATTCCTATCAGGATGTAATCAAGATTATCTGGCATTTAAAATGCTACAATGTCTCACATGTGTTAAGAGGTAAATATGAACATCTTACTAGAGATAAGATTATTGAGTAAACGTCAGAGTTCAGAACTGTAGGATATTGTCTTACCTCAGATCATAGTATGAATGTCTTACCATGGTTTGGGTTAAAGATCATTGCCTTACCTGAGGTCAGAATTACAGGTGAAAGTCGTCGACCTCTGACCCTGGAAATAAGCACTATGGCGAGTACCAGGAAAAACAAACCCCCAATACATCCTCCAACGGCGATACCAACGGTCATGGTGTCTGTTAGTGAAATGGTAAGAAACACCACGTTTTAAATACAATAGAAACAAATCGTTATTTGCAACAAAACAAACTTCAACATAAGATCTGATAATGCAGTTTGTGTTTAAAATATGGAGAAAACCCAAGATAGAAAACTTTTTCAGGGCGGGAAACCCATGTCCCACATCTTCTGAAGTCTAATATCTAGTGTCAATATAGTCTGTTTCCTGGTATTTACTATTGAAAATTTAACATATTGGTGAATGTTTGGAAATTCAGAAATTAAAAAAAAACATGTTCTTATTTTACAGTTTGATAAGATGTCTAACATACGATATTATAATAAGACAATGAACGTACATTTTTAATGGAATATAATTTTCAATTACACTGTATAAGATAGTATTAAAAGTTCGTTTTTGAAAATTAACCATTATGTCTGTATGGTATAGAACTACTTTTAATCTGACGTTAGTGGGTGAAAAGTTTTCACATTAATTTTGGTTTTTCATTTAAATCATTGAGTATCGTCTGCAACTATCAGTGAAATAAATCGTTTTACCAGGGACATGCCAAGCATGTACGATTTCCATTTTATAATCAATACTAGTATCTGAAAATCTGTTTCACTAATGAAATGAATACAATTTGTGATATATTGTTTTGTTTTGACGATGTGGTATTGTAATCATTTGTCCTTGTGTGTGGTTGACATGCTATACTTTAGAGTGGACTCGTGGATGGTTTCTTTGTTGGGAAACTGACAATTTATGTTAATTAATACGAATCATAACTTACAATTGTATGTCATAGTGGCTGTGATTTTGAGGCGAATTTCAGCCGGTCTATCCGTTATTGGTGATGTAGACTCGAACATGATATCCACATAATCATCAGAGTCTCCACACCACTTTGAAGGTTGCTCGTAGCAGGAATACACCTGACGGGATAAAATGTAGATCATATCATACATACCATGATAACACAACCAACATTACCAACGAAAGGGGGAGTGATGCAATTGTTTGAAACTGACATAGCTTATTGTGTTTAGAGACGAAAAGGGCAAGTACCGTGTTTTTCACAGATTTGCGTTATATAAGCGATGATTAAAAATCTCTTTTTGTAACTAAAAGTATCTTCTTCAAAAATACCAATTTTTATACTTAAGACATCAGAATTTATCAAAATATAAACAACATTTGTATTTATATATATATGTAGAATATTGATTAACGTTAAGGGAAAACAAATTTGATTTTTGAAAGGAGAAAAACTGTTTATTTACATAATATACAATGAGAGATTTAAAAAAAAAAACAATACAATTACTAGACTTTGTATAAGCGAAACATGTTTTGTGCAGTTATATTTTGCATGTTTTCAGAGATTAGAATAACTTCAAACTATTCCCAATAATATATCAACCAGTTTTATGACTGGTTGGGTAGTGGATAGGTTCCTTATATATAGTGTTGTGGGAATCCCAGTCGCAGAGATAAATATTATGTATTTTTTGTGGATCATACAATTACAATTAATACGTTTTCTTAGTATAATTCATATAAGTAAATGTATACAGGATAAGCAAAGATACAACACAGTAACTTGGATGGTCTACCTTAAATAATATTGATCGGCTGAAAACAGATGTGTACCAACCATATGCATATGTGATATATTTGAATCGATGTTTCGGATTATGTTTACATAACATAGCACGATCCGATTGTACTACATGTATAGCAACTCCTGTAGCCGCGACATTAGAGCATGTAATAACAGGCGCATATGGGAGTAGAAAGCTTATATATATATATATTTCTCTCATTTCCTTGTGTTTAAAATAGAACTGCCTCTGATAGGAAAAAGATTGTAAGAAATTTCTATCTGACACCCTATTTTACGTGACGTGACGTCACAATGACGTAAAAAGCGAAACCTTTTACGATACATTACCGTATATGTTTGAAAGATGTGATTACCTTTCATAGTTTGTAAATATCGGGTATTTCGTGTAAAAAGTTCAGGAGGGGATTGATATTTTCAAAATAATAGCCAGTGCAAACGCATTTTTATCGTCTCTGAGCTTATTCTGGTAGTCTAAATGAGAGAAAAAATGCTCTTCCATGCACAAAGAGAAATTCCACTCTTGGTTTTTCAAATTTTGCAAAACCGTCAGTAAAGCCACAGGTTTGATCAATTTTGAAAACCCCTTGGGTGAAACTTCCCTATCCTTCACCCAAGGATATGAATAGTCTTAAAATATTTGAATTAAATAAACATATAAATCAACTCATTATTGTAAATCAAAATACAAATTAAACAAATACCTGATAGGATTTTTTTGATATTTGATTTTTTTTTATAAATTTTGAATATAAATATAAAACAGAACTTTTTTCAATAAATCATTAAAATGACCTATCAGCCTTTTACCATTTAAAAAAACAAATGAAACAGAATACTGAATATTATCTAGCAATTGTTTCCTAGTATATTTGAAAACAAACGCAGGAAAGTTCATAAATGAGTTTTTATGTAATAGCATCTTACATAAGTGTCGTTTCATTGTATAACTACCTCTGAAAGGACGGCAACAACTCCTTTTTCTAACTTGACCTTTGCCCCGCAGTTCGGAACATTCCACGTTTCTGCCTCTACACAGACCTTGTACTCGTTCATGTAACCATCATCACGGCCAATGAAACCAATGGAGCAATAATTCGGTATCTTGCCACCATTCCACACAATTGTGTACGTGTCATCCTTATTCACGTGGTGTATTTTATAGATATCACAATCATTTCCTATGTAAACTGTAAAAACACATTAAACAAAAACACTATTACAGTTAAAAAAATATTTATGTAGTAGAAACAATGAGGTAGGCGCATAAGATATACCTTGAGGAACAACAATGTTAAGCTTTCTCCAAATACAACCTCTGGAAACGAAAACTGCTGAAGTCATCAAAAGAGCATAGTACGATGACTTTCACCGTTAATGAATAATCTGTGATAGGTTTAAGAAGTGTGTATAACGTTAATGGAGAAAGATAAAATATGTTAGCTTACGTGTTTTGTCTTGTGTTGACAACCCAACCAAGGATATCCAAATCATCAGAATGACGTGCTGTCCCGTTGTCATCATTCTGATATATAAAGAGAAGATATTATTTTGATGTGCATGAAAATAAGGGAATTAAGCACAGGCCAATCCTATTGTATCATTTTTTTTAATATTATAGGTTTTAATGTAGAGAATATATATAACAAAATTATTAAATATGAATGTATATAAATCAATGCACGCGTCAAATTCCTCAACCTTGATCGCTAAGTAAGTCTTAAACTTTTCTTTCAATAATTCAACATATCTAAAAAAAATCATGTATGCATCGACCCAAATTTGCAAAACCTCAGTATACATAAACCCAAATCTACAAAACTCCAGTGTGTAAAGCCCAAGTCTATAAATCATCCATATATATATATATATCAAAAACTACAGTTTACGTGAACTTAATCTACAAAGACAAAGTTTACCAAAATAGCAGTAGATGTTTACCCGAATCTTCTGAATCAAAAACATAGAAACCCTTACATACCCAGCCTTGATATACATAAACGCAAACCTACAAAACCCTAGTGTACAAAACCCAATATCCATGAGAATCAACTACACATAAATATGCAATCTTTAAAACTCCATTATATGTAAATCAACCAACCTATCAATATCTAATATACATTTACCCTTGTGTAAATACAAAATCTACTGAATCACAGAATATATAAATTCTAGCGCATACAAAGCCAAAATCACAGCGAAAATTCACAAAAACCTTTAAACATTTAATATCAACCCAACTCTACAAACCATTAGTCTATTTATTCCTGTTTAAAAAATCCCAGTTATATCCCATGTTTACACAACCCTAGTATACATATTCCACTAAACTTAAGTCTAAATAAAATAATTTTATAAAATACAATTCTACGAAATTCCAGAACACACACTTCCATATATCTTACAAAAAATACGCTGTAAATAAAAAAATCCCTATGTCTGTAATATCTAACTTTACATTAGCTAAGTCTATTTAGATCTACATGGAAGGGATCTACACAAATCAAAATAACTGGCATTTACCCTTGTCTTCATCAACTTTTTTTCTACAAATTTGTTTCAATAAACTTTTTCAATCAATTTATAAAAAAAAAATAAAATTTTTAAAACATCTCCGACAAGGGGATCCGATCAGACGATCTCTTGATAATAAATCAGGAAGTGTATATACCGTGCTAATCATCGTCATATTTAATATTTAAATACCCTTCTGATACGTTCAAAACTCTTTAGAAAAACCCTTAACTACTAATAAAGTCTTCACCTGTTCATGTATATGGCAGAGTTGACGTAAATTTAACAGGAAAAACACTATACAATGCAGAGAATAAATATGATGGGGCTATCTAATTTAATTCTTTATAAAACACCCGATCTGCAGGTGACCTTCCCCTCACTCCACATAAAGTGGGTCACCCTGCTTATCACACACATATTTACACATGTTCTTTTATTAACATTAGCAGATATTTTATTCATAGCTTCACTTTAACCAGCACAACACTATCCATATTCACATTACCACTGAAATAATCTTACTTGATGTTATCAAATGTTCAACTTTCTCGTTTGAGATTTGTATTCTTGGTGTAACGTCGGATTGTTTACATTTCATGTTAAACAATTGTCAGAACATTCAAACTAAGTTTACACTACCTTTACACGTATCTGCTACTTATATATGAAAATAACATATATCCAAGACATCTCCACACTCATTAGTATTCAATATCAACCTTTAGTTTATAAAAAATAGCCAACGTACCTGCCCATCTTTGTCGGTATGCTAAATTCACCCGGGATTAAATAAGGGTTTCTCGGTTGATAAATTTTCACGTGACACAGAATTGATTTCGCCACACTGCGGGCAGGCGTGCTGAGATAAGATAACCGGTCTAACAGGTGTGCCGTGCGTTGACTTAACTCTATGTGCAGACAGTTGCTAAAAATATTTCCACCAGCAATTATATTTGTACTCAAGTTTTAGTTCAATTCATTTAATTACAAAAATATAAGTATGTATTTATTTTCACTATTTATTATATTGAAACGAGGTATGGTACCTAATACAAGCATGCCTACACTTGAGACGTTAAAAGAAACAAGTAGTTATAAGAATTTATTTTTTTTTCAAATGGAATTTGAATGGCCTACAATGCAATTGTCGAAATCGCGCATTAATTTAAATATAAAATGAACAAACAATTTATGCTGGTATTAAGCTTCGAAGAAAACAAACAGAAAATAACTTCAATATCAAAAGTATTTATTCATTATAGTTATTGATCTTTATCACATTTCCAACAAAAAAAGCAATAATATCATAATTTTAATTAAAATACATCACTATTAATTAACATAACTCAATAGACCATTATATTTTATTAATCATAAGGAAATATATCTATATTATATCTTAAATATTTCAAATCAGATTTGGTAAAATCAGGATAACTACAAAATGTTAAACCAAAACCCCTACACTTTTTCGAAATTCGTTGAACTCCTCTGCCACAAAATAAATACCTAAAGAATTATCCAACTAGTTAAATCCTGATATGTTATTTGTTTAGATATTGCGTAATTCTACAACATCGTTGAGTGATATTTACTGTTGATAGGACGGTTAACCATACCAACTACATATTAGTGATTAAGCGTCGTGCAAAGTTGATATCACGAATAGAGGTGTAACGGATATACTACACATATGCGTATGACGTCATAGTCCTGTGATGGCGGGGAATGTGTAACATCATCTGGGTGCGTAGAACTACTTTCTCTTTGTGAAGTACATAAGTTGATTATATTTCGATTATTATTAAAAGTACTAGTATATGCTGAAATAAAATCGGGCGTGATATATAACCAGGTTATAACATAGATGATACGCCATCGTCTAAATGATATACAGTTTATAATTTGGAAAAAATATAGCAGATGAATATTGTAAAATACATTATATATTTTAGATGAAATATTGTAGATGATATATAAAACTTGTAGATTACATACTTTCGATGATATAATCTACACGATAAATTTTACATGAAGTATTGTAGATGAGATATTGAAGATGGTGTCTAAAGCTTGTAGATTACATATTTTAGATGATATAATCTATACGATATATCTAGGTGATGTATTGTTGATGAGATATCGAAGATAATATATTAAAGACGATAATTTGTAGATAAAAATAATGAAATATATTTAAGATGATATATTTCACACCCATAAAATACACACTGAACGAATTGTTTGAAAATTACCAGTACTCCTATTATCTTAGGAATTCATATCATTATCGGGTAAGTATTCATCTTCCATATTGGTTCAACATTATTTTAGACCAACTTGGGTTAGTGCAGTGCAACTAATGGTTTGCATCAATTACCAAATTTTATAGGTGCAATCTTATATCTCTTACATTAACCATTATGATATATTATAGGTGATTTGATATTGTGACTATGTTGTAAAATTATATAACATTTGTAAAAAGAGGGATAAGGATTAGTTTTACAATAACTTGAAATGTGTATAATTGACTTTAATTAATATATGGAGTGAAATTTGTTCACATAGAAGTATGAGGGTTATAAAGGATTAACATTGTAAATATGTGGATAAAAACGCATAAACAATATATAGGGAAAATAACAATTTAATAAACTGATTAACAATGTCTTCTCAATCCAAATATGCCATTGTTGTTGTCGTCTACAACGTTTTCTGCAATGAAAACCCCTTTGCAACCCATTGCAAACTAAAATAAACATGAAGAAAAAGATTTACCTTGGAAACCGGGGTACGACCTGTACGAAAAAGCATAGGGAAACTAGAAAACTGCTATATAGATGTTGGTCCTGTACATATCAACTATCTGCTGAATTTCCAACGTCTTCAAATTACCTTTGTTGTTAATGACGTGTAGTCGAATGAAACAAAAAAACACTAAATAACGCTCATTAATCTCTTCAAAATTATATCAATACCAAGTGACATATCTTCTGTTGAAACTAAATCAATTGATATTTTCAAATTTTCATAGCTATAAGTTTAATAATTTGCATATTCAATTGTATACGTATTTCACTTTGTTCATATTTTCTAGTCGTAGTCATGATATTACAGAAAAATATGATAAACAGAAGAAAACTCATGGAACAATAATGTTGATTATCATTGAAGGAAACGGGTTGAATGTTTTGTTAAAGTTCCTGTTGACATTGTGAACATCACATTTGAATCAGTCTTGTGATGAAGAAAATAAGCGCCATTGTTCAGTTTGATGTCGTCTGCTCGTTTGCTTTATACTAATCTTAACACACTTCCAGATCTATTTCTACTAGTAGTCATATAATGCTAGGACTATTACTAGCTAGTGGTAATGAAATAGACAACCAAATCCATTTCCACCAGTGGTCATCACATGAAACATTCAATTTGTAGTTAATTCATATTTTTGCATATGAATAGTTTAACTTGTGAATCCATTCTTAGAAAACATTTAACATACATAATATGTATATATCCTGTTATATAGGCACATACTTTTTAGTTCTCAAACGACGAAATTGAAGTCGAAACTGTAACTGTAAGAACTCCTAGATATACCAAATTAATGATAAGTTACAGATCATTGCGTTCCTTTTTACTTCTTGCGATGCGTTTTCTTTTTCGATCCATACGCATTACTCTCCTTTACCTCTTCGTATTCTTTATTGTTTCCCGAACCATAAATGTCCTCTCCTACCATCACCTGGGGACCAAAGTACTCGACCTCCTTCTGCTTTTGCAAGAGACCCTTGATCTGAGCCTGTTGTTTCTCCACTTTATCCTTCAGTCTTTTACACTCGCGGTCCTTCTCCCTCAGCATATTCTTCAGTCGTTCTTCCTCAGACTTCATTTCAGTATTCTGGTCTTCCAGACTTTGATAGGCTTCTTTTTCCTCCTGAAGTTCCATCTGGACAGACTCCAGCGCTTGCTGTAAAGAATAGTTCTCCTCAGAAAGCTTGCTGCATTTGTTTCGTAAGTCTTCGTTAGTTCGCTTCAAGTCGCTACCTCTTTCTTCAACACTTCTGTCCTCATTCTTTGTACGGCGGGAGGAGAGCTGCGAGTATTGATCTTTCAAGTTATCATACTGCCTCTTCAACTCTTCATATTGATTTTTTAATGCATCAAATGCATCCATTTGATCTTGAAGCTTTTCTGAAGTTTTCCTGTTTGTTTTCATTAATTCCTGTTTTTCATTTTCCCATCGACCAAAGAATTTCTGAATTTGCTGTAATTGATTTTGGTAAGTGCTCATTATAACTTCGTTCTTAAGAATGAAGTCCTGCTGTTCTTTTTTCATCTCCCGCGCTCTCTTGTCCAGGATAATGTTTTGCTTCTGTTGGAAGTGTTCCAACATGGCCTTCAATCCGCCTGTTTCCGAGTAGTCTGAATCCTTACTAGGTACAGTACTGACGCGTTCGGTAAAATCGTATCGGCTATGCTCCTACAATATAAGCACAAGTTTGGAAATTCTTTTTTTTTCTTTTTAAATATAGACTTACATGACATGTTTTTGCAAAATCAATATAAAAATAACTACTTTGAAAGTTTGTTGCATATATATCAGTAGATAATACCGCTACATTAACACTTGAACATTTTTTTATGAATTTATTACAGATTACCTTTCCTTTCTTAACTTTTCTTTTTAAAATATGATCAACTAAAAATTACATTCCAACAAAGAACTGTATCATCTCTCATTATTACAATATTTTTTTTATTTTAAAACTTTAGTTGTAGCAAAATACCTAATGTATAAATAAGTTACTATTGTAAGACAACCAGTACTTGCAGGGGAGGTCTACAAGGTTTGTTCTGCGACTTTCTCCGTTCTGGATACTTTCGTCAGGGCGTTGAATATTTCATCGATATCAATTGTATGGAGACAGCCCTTTGTGAAAGTTTTTTTACCAGAGACAAAGAGTTGTATGTCTGTATCTGAAATTTCTGTCGTGAGGAATATTTGCTTTGTAGTTCTTTAAACTGATTGGAGTATGAACATTTTAGGGAGAAGCAATCGGTTCTCAAATTTATTCATTCTATTTCACCCCGCAAAAATGTCCACTTTTACAATTAGTTACATAGACATTGAACCAACCATGTTTGTTGTATAAAATTTCTTACCACCGGTGTGTTGGAGGTAGAAGGCTCGTATCGGCTTGTGAGAAGACTGTTTGAAGCAGGATGGGTTGTTTGTTTAGGCTGAGCAGTTGTCTGACGAGGAGGAGCTGCAACCACTTTCCCGGGAGTTTTGGCGAAACCTGGAATGTGCATAATCAGCTAAATCAATATATAGTTATAATCGAAACTGAAATATGCTTAATTCAATTTTGTTATGATTATTCCTGATTAAATGTAAATAATTGCATGACTTATTTTGTAAAAGCTATTTATATTTGGCAACAAAATAACTAACAGAACGTTATCATCGGCATATGTTCAAATTATTATAATTGAAATTAACATATTAATATAAAAAACATCACTCCTGTTGATATTATACGTAATTACCAATCTCTCTTGGCACCGTGCTTTGGAGTTTCTGAACTAGTGCCTGATGTCCGTCCGCATTAAGAGCATCCAGGAAACAGGCAAACGCTTCCTTGTGTGGAGACGCTCTCAGTATCTTGATAAACTCGTTGAACTGGCGATGAGCTGTCGGGTGACATTCTATCTGTTCCCTGTGTTCGAACTTGAAAACGTCTTTCTCAATAAGTTTGTCTATGAGAGGATCAAGTTCCACAAGTCGTCCTTTCATATAAGTAAGATTCTGTAAAATCTTCTTGTGTTCCTCTTGGTTCATGGTAATAGGTCCAACAAAGATAAACTAAATCATAATCCGCGATTGAAATGGAAAAAGTGCCCCTCACACTGCCTTAAATTTACCAACGTTCGTATACTATTTTTAAGATTATGTTTGCCCTTTGAAAAGTTAACGTCTATGGGGCTAGCTCGTTCAGTGTTTGGGTTTGACATTAGTAGATGACATTAAAAGATAAGCAGAATAAAATGGGACCATCAACCATGCAGGCTAACACAATGCAATGTATATAAAGCGTCCCTATTGTTTTACCAACACGACATTTAATTATAGCATTTAATACCTAAGAGAATTGATACCACAATAACAAGTTACTAAAGACCCAGGTATTGTTCTATCAAATACCATCAGCTTGATAAATCATATGGATGAAATAAATATCACCTTTTTTTTCTGTATAATCATAACTAAAACTTTAACATGACCATCGTGGATTCAAAATCACCATCACCAAACAAGCAACAAGGAATTCGCGGATATTATTGGGAGAGGAAATATAGAATTGGAACTATTGTTTAATATGACGGAAAGCTGATGTTTCTTATGTTCTGGTGCTACTGTAATATGGATCTGTGTGCTGGCCCACGGATCGTTATAAAGACAAACTTATCTTTAATGGTATAACCTGTACTTAATGAACGTTTTATTTGAAACAAAGACACCACGTCTATTTACTGTAGATTATTGTGATTTCGCGAAAAGTTATTTTTTGTTTGTTTGCCGGTTTATACTTTAAAAGATTTTTTATTATTATTATTTCCTGGTTTTAATTTCAATAATGTTATAATAGCACAGCATCAACATATTTTCAAATTTATTAATTCAGAAAATAAAAGTAATTGTGTTGTGTAGATATGCATTGTTTTAAGGAGATAGGACAAAATGCCCCATCCACACTCCCCAAGGACATAAGTAAATGACAGTGAAAAATTGTGTTGCATGAACTATAAGAAGTTAAAGTCTGATCATAAAGTCAATCATTATTTGATTAGCTTGGCTAATACATCTCCATTCAACCGTGCATGTTCTCATTTTAATAAACGTTAAATTATGTTCAACCACTCCTTTCTGAAAGTACCGTGTCGATATCCCGATTTGTGGCCCTAAAATAAATAACGCACTATATGCAAAATCTAAAGCCAAATATAACATTTGTGAGTAGGACGAGTGACGTTATCTGATGGATGGATGAGCTTTCTCTTTCTCTATAGTGATAGCCATATCCCTCAACAACAATTTGGCTGCTACTATACTCTGTAGCGCTTTGAATAGGTGCATGGGTATTTTCGCGTTTTCGTCAGGAAATTATTTCTCGGGTGATTTAGATTTGCGAAGAGAAGGTCGGTCCGTGAAAAACACAGTGAAATATTTGATTGTGCTACATTTTCATAGGTTAAAATACCGCTGTGATAGTTTAACACGAATACCATTGTGTCCGCATGAACATTTTAAACAGTAAACCAAGATAACGTGAATGAAAGTCAATTCCCATAATATGTGACCTTTCATTCATGATTTATCTGAATAAAGAAGAGTATACGTTGAACGTTTTATTACTTTATGTTTTCGTCTCTAACCAGATTTATAATACTGTGAATGTGGATTTTTTTCGGCGTAGAAATTTGTTTAAATCAATCCAAATAATTCCACACATGAATATTGATTCATTGATTTCATAGATCATAAAGAGAATGTGCAGTTTTCAGAACAATGACCAACTCCTAAATTTCCACACATCGGGAACATTTCCATGTACGAAAATCCCCACTTTATCAGTAATAACTTGAACAGGAGATTTTTGCACAACTGTCCAATTCGCGGTGGAATCAATCCGCGAAAAGCGCGAAAATGGCTCAGTCGCAAAATATACTCGTCATTCTGTAAACATGTATCATCAAAATATAGCAGATTTCGTGGATGCAATGTGTTTAATCTGTTATTCTGTTCTGCAAATATACCACGACTTCCGTCAACAAGACAAAGTGGTAAATAGTACGCATTATTTTGGACATGGGGTGTGGCGACATTTTTTGTGGTGTGACTTTACAGCAACACATGAAGGGGAACATTGGACTTATGGTCAAAATAACTGGTTGATTCGCATAAACGAAAATATAGGAAAATATCCTTTTCTTAGATCACTTGGAATGCGACTAAATAGATATATTGCTCTGTTGACTTAATTTTCTGTCGGACTGATACTGTCGAAGATCCTTACACTACCAGTAATGTTTAAATTACAAAATGGATTACAAGCAATCTTCCTGAGAGTTTTCCCTGTATTGACCATGGAATCGATCACTAATTAACAAATTCTCTCTGTGTATATAAATATCAAATAATGTCAACAAAAAAGGTATCTTATGATCTCACTTTAAGGAAATAATCTTATTCTGAATGGAAGTTTAACAATTGGAAGTATTTCTGAGGTACCCAGGTGGTATGTTATAAACATTTTCACTCCTAATAATCCCTGCTAGATACTGTGAGAAAACGGTCGATTTA